>JAPZAG010001678.1:0-27667 GCA_027475135.1 Bactrocera correcta | reverse complement strand
GTGATAAAAAGCCATGGCGGCATAACGACAGTGCATTTAGAAGAATTCCGTAATCTTATATTTAGGTATAAAGTCGATTTTGTTGTACATACGCATTTAGCAATCGATATCGAAATGCTTCAAATCATTAGTTTAACATATTTAAGTTAACTAACCTTCTTTAACGTATTGAAGTTGATATAAAGCCATGGCGGCATAACGGCAGTACATTTGGAAGAATTCCGTAGTCTTATATTTAGGTATAAAATCGATTTTCTGGTATATACACATTTAGCGATCGATATCGAGATGCTTCAACTCATTAGTTTAACATATTTATGTTAATAAACCTTCTTTAACGATCTGAAGTTGGCACGTAGCCATGGCGGCATAACGACAGTACATTTAGAAGAAACCCGTTATCTTATATTTAGGTATAAAGTCGATTTTGTTGTATATACAGGGTAGGTCATTTAAAGTTGACCCATTTGTTTCTAAAAACAAAGAACAAAAGAAAACAGTGTTTTTTGTTCATTTCAAAAATAATTCATTTTGGTCCAAGGGAATTTGTTTCAGCTAATATTTAAAAATTAGGTCGCGTAAATGGGCACCTTTAGCTTTGACAGCTAAATACGCTCTTTTTTCCACATTTTCCATGACTTTGGCCAATGTTTCGGATGATCTGGCGGCTGTTTCACGTCGAATGTTGGCTTTCAGTTGAGCTAAGGTCTTTGGCTTATTAGCGTATACCTTGGATTTCAAATAACCCCACAAATAAAAGTCTGGTGGCGTCAAATCTGGTGATCTCGGTGGCCAGTCAACATCACCATTTTTCGATATCAATCGCCCGGGGAAAAATGGTCGCAATAAATTGATTGTTGGTCGAGCTGTATGGCATGTAGCCCCGTCCTGTTGAAACCAGAAGTTATCCATGTCATTTTCGCGAATAATGGGTATCACAAAATCCGTTATCATGGCTCGATAACGCTCACCATTGACTGTTGTCGTGGCTCCATCATCGTCTTCGAAAAAATACGGTCCGATGATCATATTCGCGCAAACACCGCACCAAACTGTTACTTTTTGGTCGTAAAGAGGCTGTTCTTCAATTAATTGAGGATTTTCGGTGGCATAAAATCGGCAATTTTGCTTGTTTACGCCTCCATTCAACGAGAAATGTGCCTCGTCTGACATGATGAGTTTTCGCCAAAAGTCAAGTTCGTTTTCAGCCATTTCGATGGCCCATTTGCCAAAATTAAGGCGTCGCGGATAATCAGCTGGGTTTAGTTTTTGTGCCATTTGAATTTTATATGGAAACATCTTCAAATCTTTATGAATTATGCGTCGGAGAGTGGTGCGAGAGATGTCCAATTCCTGAGAGCGGCGATAACTCGATGTCGATGGAGTCTCCTCAATACTGGCTCGTACAGCTTCGATATTTTCATCAGAACGTCTTGTGCGTTGTCTGGATGCATGACTGGCATTACTGAGATTACCGGTGTTCACAAACTTTGCATATAAAGACTTAATTGTGTTCTTAACTGGAGCACTTTTCACTTTATTTTTTTTGCGAAACGCACGTTGAGTTAACACAAATGAAAAGTTATTTTGAATATAAAGCTGAACAATTTCAGCGCGTCCTTTTGGAGTGTACTGTTCCATGGTATAAATTGTCTTCGAATGACGCTTCTAACGCGGTATGACATCAGCCGATTTGTCAGCGCTGTTAAAAGTTACAGCGTTGCCAGATGGGTCAACTTTAAATGGCCTACCCACAGTATTACTATTTACACATTTAGCAATCGATATCGAAATGCTTCAGATAACTGGTTTAGCATATTTAAATTAATAAACCTTCTTTATCTTATTGAAGTTTACATAAAGCCATAACGGCGTAACGGCAGTATATTTATATGAATTCCGTAATTTTATATTTAGGTATAAAGTCGATTTTGTTGTATATACGCATTTAGCAATCGATATCGAAATGCTTCAAATCATTAGTTTAACATATTTAAGTTAATTAACCTTCTTTAACGTATTGAAGTTGATTTAAAGCCATGGCGGCATAACGGCAGTACATTTAGAAGAATTCCGAAATCTTATATTTACGTAAAAAGTCGATTTTCTTGTATATACACATTTAGCGATCGATATCGAGACGCTTCAACTCATTAGTTTAACATATTTATTTTAATAAACCTCCTTTAACGATCTGAAGTTGGCATAAAGCTATGGCGGCATAACGGCAGTGTAAGTAGAAGAATTCCGTTATCTTATATTTAGGTATAAAGTCGATTTTCTTGTATTTACACATTTAGCAATCGATATCGAAATGCATCAAAAACTGGTTTAGCATATTTAAGTTAATTAACCTTCTTTATCTTACTGAAGTTTACATAAAGATATAACGGCATAACGGCAGTATATTTATATGAATTCCGTTATCTTATATTTAAGTATAAAGTCGATTTTGTTGTATATACACATTTAGCAATCGATATCGAAATGCTTCAAATCATTAGTTTGACATATTTAAGTTAATTAACCTTCTTTAACGTATTGAAGTCGATATAAAGCCATGGCGGCATAACGACGGTACATTTGGAAGAATTTCGTAATTTTATATTTAGGTATAAAGTCGATTTTGTTGTACATACACATTAAGCAATCGATATCGAAATGCTTCAAGTCATTAGTTTAACATATTTAAGTTAGTTAACCTTCTTTAACGTAATGAAGGTGATATAAAGCCATGGCGGCATAACGACAGTGCATTTAGAAGAATTCCGTAATCTTATATTTAGGTATAAAGTCGATTTTGTTGTATATACGCATTTAGCAATCGATATCGAAATGCTTCAAATCATTCGTTTAACAAATTTAAGATCGTTAACCTTCTTTAACGTATTGAAGTCGATATAAAGCCATGGCGGCATAACGGCAGTACATTTGGAAGAATTTCGTAATCTTATATTTATGTATAAAGTCGATTTTGTTGTATATACACATTAAGCTATCGATATCGAAATGCTTCAAACCAATAGTTTGACATATTTAAGTTAATTAACCTTCTTTAACGTATTGAAGTCGATATAAAGCCATGGCGGCATAACGACGGTACATTTGGAAGAATTTCGTAATCTTATATTTAGGTATAAAGTCGATTTTGTTGTACATACACATTAAGCAATCGATATCGAAATGCTTCAAGTCATTAGTTTAACATATTTAAGTTAGTTAACCTTCTTTAACGTATTGAAGTCGATATAAAGCCATGGCGGCATAACGACGGTACATTTGGAAGAATTTCGTAATCTTATATTTAGGTATAAAGTCGATTTTGTTGTACATACACATTAAGCAATCGATATCGAAATGCTTCAAGTCATTAGTTTAACATATTTAAGTTAGTTAACCTTCTTTAACGTAATGAAGGTGATATAAAGCCATGGCGGCATAACGACAGTGCATTTAGAAGAATTCCGTAATCTTATATTTAGGTATAAAGTCGATTTTGTTGTATATACGCATTTAGCAATCGATATCGAAATGCTTCAAATCATTCGTTTAACATATTTAAGTTAGTTAACCTTCTTTAACGTAATGAACTTGATATAAAGCCATGGCATAATAACGGCAGTGCATTTTGAAGAATTCCGTTATCGTATATTTATGTATAAAGTCGATTTTGTTGTATATACACATTAAGCTATCGATATCGAAATGCTTCAAACCAATAGTTTGACATATTAAGTTAATAAACATTTTTAAGCATACTGAAGTCTACATAAAGCCTTAACGGTATAACGGCAGTGCATTTAGAAGAATTCCGTAATGTTATAATTTTATATTTAGGTATAAAGTCGATTTTCTTGTATATATACATTTCGCAATCGATATGGAAATGCTTCAGATAACTGGTTTAACATATTTAAGAAAATAAACCTCCTTAAGCGAACTGAAGTTTACGTAAAGCCGTAACGGCACTGCATTTGGAAGAATTCCGTAAACTTATATTTAGGTAAAAATTCGATTTTCTTCTATACACATTTAGCTATCGATATCGAAATGCTTCAAATCATTAGTTTAACATATTTAAGTTCGTTAACCTTCTTTAACGTAATGAAGGCTATATAAAGCCATGGCGACATAACGACAGTGCATTTAGAAGAATTCCGTAATCTTATATTTAGGTAAAAAGTCGATTTTCTTGTATATACACATTTAGCTATCGATATCGAAATGCTTCAAATCATTCGTTTAACATATTTAAGTTCGTTAACCTTCTTTAACGAACGGAAGGTGGCTTAAAGCCATGGCGGCATAACGGCAGTGCATTTAGAAGAATTCCGTAATCTTATATTTATGTATAAAGTCGATTTTCTTGTATATACACATTTAGCTATCGATATCGAAATGCTTCAAATCATTCGTTTAGCATATTTAAGTTCGTTAACCTTCTTTAACGAACTGAAGTTAACATAAAGCCATAACGGCATAACGGCAGTGCATTTGGAAGAATTCGGTAATCTTATATTTAGGTAAAAAGTCGATTTTCTTGAATATACACATTTAGATATCGATATCGAAATGCTTCAAATCATTCGTTTAACATATTTAAGTTCGTTAACCTTCTTTAACGAACGGAAGTTGGCTTATAGCCATGGCGGCATAACGGCAGTGCATTTAGAAGAATTCCGTAATCTTATATTTAGGCATAAAGTCGATTTTCTTGTATATACACTTTTAGCTATCGATATCGAAATGCTTCAAATCATTAGTTTGACATATTAATTTAAAAAAAACCCTTTTTAACTATTGAAGTTAATAAAGCCTTCGGATAAGGGCAGTGATTTGGAAAAATTTTCCGTAATTTAAAATTTAAAAGGTATAAAGTCGATTTTTTGTATATAACTTTTTCAATCGATATGGAAATCTTCAAATAATTGGTTTAACATATTTAATTTAAATTAAACCTTTTTTAAACGAATAAAGGGTTGAATAAAGCCATCGGAAAACCTGCATTTGGAAGAATTCCGAAATTTTAAAATTTAGGCATAAATTCGATTTTCTTGTATATACACTTTTGCAATCGATATCGAAATGCTTCAAATAATTGGTTTACATTTTTAAGTTAATTAACCTTTTTTAAACTTATTGAATTTTACATAAACCCAATAACGGAAAACGGCATTTTTAAGAATTCCGTATCTTAAAAAAAAGGATAAATTCGATTTTTTGTATATACACTTTTGCAATCGATATCGAAATGCTTCAAATAATTGGTTTGCATATTTAAGTTAATTAACTTTTTTTAAACTTATTGAATTTTAATAAACCCAATCGGCATAAGGGCAGTAATTTAAAAATTTTCCGAAATCTTATAAAAAAGGTATAAAGTCGATTTTGTTGTATATACACTTTTACAATCGATATCGAAATCTTCAAATCATTAGTTTAACATATTTAATTTAAATTAAACCCTTTCTTTAACGAAATTGGGGTGATATAAAGCCATGGCGGCATAACGACAGTCATTTGGAAAAATTTTCCGTAATCTTATTTTAGGTTTTAAATTCGATTTTTTTAATACACATTTACAACGATATCGAAATCTTCAAATCATTAGTTTAACATATTTAATTTAAATTAAACCCTTTTTTTAAACAAATAAATTTTTAATAAACCCAAAACGGATAACACAGTGCATTTGGAAGAATTCCGAAAATTTTATTTTAGGTAAAAATTCGATTTTTTTTTAAATACACATTTAGCAACGATATCGAAATGCTTCAAATCATTGTTTAACTTATTTAAGTTTTAAACCCTTTTTTTAAACAAATAAATTTTTAATAAACCCAAAACGGATAACACAGTGCATTTAAGAATTCCGAAAATTTTATATTTAGGAAAAAAGGTCGATTTTTTTAAAACCCCATTTAGCAATCGATATCGAAATGCTTCAAATCATTCGTTTAACTTATTTAAGTTCGTTAACCTTCTTTAACGAAATTAAAGGGTGATATAAAGCCATGGCGGCATAACGACAGTCATTTAAAAATTTTCCGTAATCTTATATTTAGGTATAAAGTCGATTTTGTTGTATATACACATTTAGCAATCGATATCGAAATGCTTCAAACCAATAGTTTGACATATTAAGTTAATAAACATTTTTAAGCATACTGAAGTCTACATAAAGCCTTAACGGTATAACGGCAGTGCATTTAGAAGAATTCCGTAATGTTATAATTTTATATTTAGGTATAAAGTCGATTTTCTTGTATATATACATTTCGAAATCGATATGGAAATGCTTCAGATAACTGGTTTAACATATTTAAGTTAATAAACCTCCTTTAGCGAACTGAAGTTTACGTAAAGCCATAACGGCACTGCATTTGGAAGAATTCCGTAAACTTATATTTAGGTAAAAATTCGATTTTCTTCTATACACATTTAGCTATCGATATCGAAATGCTTCAAATCATTAGTCTAACATTTTTAAGTTCTTTAACCTTCTTTAACGTAATGAAGGTGATATAAAGCCATGGCGGCATAACGACAGTGCATTTAGAAGAATTCCGTAATCTTATGTTTAGGTAAAAAGTCGATTTTCTTGTATATACACATTTAGCTATCGATATCGAAATGCTTCAAATCATTCGTTTAACATATTTAAGTTCGTTAACCTTCTTTAACGAACGGAAGTTGGCTTATAGCCATAGAATTCCGTAATCTTTTATTAGGTATAAAGTCGATTTTCTTGTATATACACATTTAGCTATCGATATCGAAATGCTTCAAATCATTAGTTTAACATATTAAGTTAATAAACATTTTTTAGCATACTGAAGTCTACATAAAGCCTTAACGGTATAACGGCAGTGCATTTAGAAGAATTCCGTAATGTTATAATTTTATATTTAGGTAAAAAGTCGATTTTCTTGTATATATGTACACATTTAGCTATCGATATCGAAATGCTTCAAATCATTCGTTTAACATATTTAAGTTAGTTAACCTTCTTAAACGTAATGAAGGTGATATAAAGCCATGGCGGCATAACGACAGTGCATTTAGAAGAATTCCGTAATCTTATATTTAGGTATAAATTCGATTTTCTTGTACATACGCATTTAGCATTCGATATCGAAATGCTTCAAATCATTAGTTTAACATATTTAAGTTAATTAACCTTCTTTAACGTATTGAAGTTGATATAAAGCCATGGCGGCATAACGGCAGTACATTTGGAAGAATTCCGTAGTCTTATATTTAGGTATAAAATCGATTTTCTGTTATATACACATTTAGCGATCGATATCGAGATGCTTCAACTCATTAGTTTAACATATTTATGTTAATAAACCTTCTTTAACGATCTGAAGTTGGCACGTAGCCATGGCGGCATAACGACAGTACATTTAGAAGAATTCCGTTATCTTATATTTAGGTATAAAGTGGGTTTTGTTGTATATACAGGGTAGGTCATTTAAAGTTGACCCATTTGTTTCTAAAAAAAAAGAACAAAAGAAAACAATGTTTTTTGTTCATTTCAAAAATAATTTATTTTGGTCCAAGGGAATTTGTTTCAGCTAATATTTAAAAATTAGGTCGCTAAATGGGCACCTTTAGCTTTGACAGCTAAATGCACTCTTTTTTCGACATTTTCCATGACTTTGGCCAATGTTTCGGATGATATGGCGGCTGTTTCACGTCGAATGTTGGCTTTCAGTTGAGCTAAGGTCATTGGCTTATTAGCGTATACCTTGGATTTCAAAAAACCCCCACAAATAAAAGTCTGGTGGCGTCAAATCTGGTGATCTCGGTGGCCAGTCAACATCACCATTTTTCGATATCAATCGCCCGGGGAAAAATGGTCGCAATAAATTGATTGTTGGTCGAGCTGTATGGCATGTAGCCCCGTCCTGTTGAAACCAGAAGTTATCCATGTCATTTTCGCGAATAATGGGTATCACAAAATCCGTTATCATGGCTTGATAACGCTCACCATTGACTGTTGTCGTGGCTCCATCATCGTCTTCGAAAAAATACGGTCCGATGATCATATTCGCGCAAACACCGCACCAAACTGTTACTTTTTGGTCGTAAAGAGGCTGTTCTTCAATTAATTGAGGATTTTCGGTGGCATAAAATCGGCAATTTTGCTTGTTTACGCCTCCATTCAACGAGAAATGTGCCTCGTCTGACATGATGAGTTTTCGCCAAAAGTCAAGTTCGTTTTCAGCCATTTCGATGGCCCATTTGCCAAAATTAAGGCGTCGCGGATAATCAGCTGGGTTTAGTTTTTGTGCCATTTGAATTTTATATGGAAACATCTTCAAATCTTTATGAATTATGCGTCGGAGAGTGGTGCGAGAGATGTCTAATTCCTGAAAGCGGCGATAACACGATGTCGATGGAGTCTCCTCAATACTGGCTCGTACAGCTTCGATATTTTCATTAGAACGTCTTGTGCGTTGTCTGGATGCATGACTGGCATGACTGGCATTACTGAGATTACCGGTGTTCACAAATTTTGCGTATAAAGACTTAATTGTGTTCTTAACTGGAGCACTTTTCACTTTATTTTTTTTGCGAAACGCACGTTGAGTTAACACAATTGAAAAGTTATTTTGAATATAAAGCTGAACAATTTCAGCGCGTCCTTTTGGAGTGTACTGTTCCATGGTATAAATTGTCTTCGAATGACGCTTCTAACGCGGTATGAAATCAGCCGATTTGTCAGCGCTGTTAAAAGTTACAGCGTTGCCAGATGGGTCAACTTTAAATGGCCTACCCACAGTATTACTATTTACACATTTAGCAATCGATATCGAAATGCTTCAGATAACTGGTTTAGCATATTTAAATTAATAAACCTTCTTTATCTTATTGAAGTTTACATAAAGCCATAACGGCGTAACGGCAGTATATTTATATGAATTCCGTAATTTTATATTTAGGTATAAAGTCGATTTTGTTGTATATACGCATTTAGCAATCGATATCGAAATGCTTCAAATCATTAGTTTAACATATTTAAGTTAATTAACCTTCTTTAACGTATTGAAGTTGATATAAAGCCATGGCGGCATAACGGCAGTACATTTGGAAGAATTCCGTAGTCTTATATTTACGTAAAAAGTCGATTTTCTTGTATATATACATTTAGCGATCGATATCGAGACGCTTCAACTCATTAGTTTAACATATTTATTTTAATAAACCTCCTTTAACGATCTGAAGTTGGCATAAAGCTATGGCGGCATAACGGCAGTGTAAGTAGAAGAATTCCGTTATCTTATATTTAGGTATAAAGTCGATTTTCTTGTATTTACACATTTAGCAATCGATATCGAAATGCATCAAAAACTGGTTTAGCATATTTAAGTTAATTAACCTTCTTCATCTTACTGAAGTTTACATAAAGCAATAACGGCATAACGGCAGTATATTTATATGAATTCCGTTATCTTATATTTAAGTATAAAGTCGATTTTGTTGTATATACACTTTTAGCTATCGATATCGAAATGCTTCAAATCATTAGTTTGACATATTTAAGTTAATTAACCTTCTTTAACGTATTGAAGTCGATATAAAGCCATGGCGGCATAACGACAGTACATTTAAAAGAATTTCGTAATCTTATATTTAGGTATAAAGTCGATTTTGTTGTATATACACATTTAGCAATCGATATCGAAATGCTTCAAATCATTAGTTTAACATATTTAAGTTAGTTAACCTTCTTTAACGTAATGAAGGTGATATAAAGCCATGGCGGCATAACGACAGTGCATTTAGAAGAATTTCGTAATCTTATATTTAGGTATAAAGTCGATTTTGTTGTATATACACATTAGCAATCGATATCGAGATGGTTCAACTCATTAGTTTAACATATTTAAGTTAATTAACCTTATTTTTCCTACTGAAGTGTACGTAAAGCCATAACGGTATAACGGCAGTGCATTTATATGAATTCCGTTATCTTATATTAGGTATAAAGTCAATTTTCTTGTATATACACATTTAGCAATCGATATCGAAATGCTTCAAGTTATTAGTTTAACATATATATGATAATTAACCTATTTAACGTATTGAAGTTGATATAAAGCCATGGCGGCATAACAACAGTACATTTGGAAGAATTCCGTAATCTTATATTTAGGTATAAAGTCGATTTTCTTTTATATATGCATTAAGAAATCGACATCGAAATGCTTCAAATAACTGGTTTAACATATTCAAGTTAATAAACCTTCTTTAACGAACTGAAGTTAACATAAAGCCATAACGGCATAACGGGAGTGCATTTAGAAGAATTCCGTTATCGTGTATTTAAGTATAAAGTCGATTGTCTTAAATATTCATATTTAGCAATAGATAACGAAATGCTGCAAATCATTAGTTTAACATATTTAAGTTAATTAACCTTCTTTATCTTACTGAAGTATACATAAAGCCAAAACGGTATAACACCAGTGCATTTGGAAGAATTCCGTAAACTTATATTTAGGTAAAAAGTCGATTTTCTTCTATACACATTTAGCTATCGATATCGAAATGCTTCAAATCATTAGTTTAACATATTTAAGTTCGTTAACCTTCTTTAACGTAATGAAGGTGATATAAAGCCATGGCGGCATAACGACAGTGCATTTAGAAGAATTCAGTTATCTTATATTTGGGTAAAAAGTCGATTTTCTTGTATATACACATTTAGCAATCGATATCGAAATGCTTCAAATCATTAGTTTAACATATTTAAGTTCGTTAACCTTCTTTAACGTAATGAAGGTGATATAAAGCCATGGCGGCATAACGACAGTGCATTTAGAAGAATTCCGTAATCTTATATTTAGGTAAAAAGTCGATTTTCTTGTATATACACATCTAGCAATCGATATCGAAATGCTTCAAATCATTCGTTTAACATATTTAAGTTCGTTAACCTTCTTTAACGAACGGAAGTTGGCTTAAAGCCATGGCGGCATAACGACAGTGCATTTAGAAGAATTCCGTAATCTTATATTTATGTATAAAGTCGATTTTCTTGTATATACACATTTAGCTATCGATATCGAAATGCTTCAAATCATTCGTTTAGCATATTTAAGTTCGTTAACCTTCTTTATCGAACGGAAGTTGGCTTATAGCCATGGCGGCATAACGACAGTGCATTTAGAAGAGTTCCGTAAACTTATGCTTAGGTAAAAATTCGATTTTCTTCTATACACATTTAGCTATCGATATCGAAATGCTTCAAATCATTTGTTTAACATATTTAAGTTCGTTAACCTTCTTTAACGTAACGAAGGTGATATAAAGCCATGGCGGCATAACGACAGTGCATTTAGAAGAATTCCGTAATCTTATATTTAGGTAAAAAGTCGATTTTCTTGTATATACACATTTAGCAATCGATATCGAAATGCTTCAAATCATTCGTTTAACATATTTAAGTTCGTTAACCTTCTTTAACGAACGGAAGTTGGCTTAAAGCCATGGCGGCATAACGGCAGTGCGTTTAGAAGAATTCCGTAATCTTATATTTATGTATAAAGTCGATTTTCTTGTATATACACATTTAGCTATCGATATCGAAATGCTTCAAATCATTCGTTTAGCATATTTAAGTTCGTTAACCTTCTTTAACGAACGGAAGTTGGCTTATAGCCATGCCGGCATAACGACAGTGCATTTAGAAGAATTCCGTAATCTTATATTTAGGCATAAAGGCGATTTTCTTAAATATTCACATTTAGCAATCGATAACGAAATGCTTCAAATTATTAGTTTAACATATTTAAGTTAACTAACCTTCTTTAACGAAATGAAGTTAACATAAAGCCATAACGGCATAACGGCAGTGCATTTGGAAGAATTCCTTAATCTTATATTTAGGTAAAAAGTCGATTTTCTTGTATATACACATTTAGCTATCGATATCGAAATGCTTCAAATAACCCGTTTAGCATATTTAAGTTAATTAACCTTCTTTATCTTACTGAAGTTTACATAAAGCCATCATGGCATAACGGCAGTATATTTATATGAATTCCGTTGTCTTATATTTAGGTATAAAGTCGATTTTGTTGTACATACACATTTTGCAATCGATATCGAAATGCTTCAAATCATTCGTTTAGCATATTTAAGTTAGTTAACCTTCTTTAACGTAATGAAGGTGATATAAAGGCATGGCGGCATAACGACAGTGCATGCAGAAGAATTCCGTAATCTTATGGTTAGGTATAAAGTCGATTCTGTTGTATATACACATTTAGCAATCGATAACGAAATGCTTCAAATCATTAGTTTAACATATTTAAGTTAATTTGCCTTCTTTAACGTAATGAAGGTGGCATAAAGACATAGCGGCATAACGACAGTACATTTGGAAGAATTCCGTAATCTTATGTTTAGGTATAAATTCGATTTTTTTTTTACATACACATTTAGCTATCGATATCGAAATGCTTCAAATCATTAGTTTAACAAATTTAAGTTAATTAATCTTCTTTAACATATTGAAGTTGATATAAAGCCATGGCGGCATAACGACAGCACATTTGGAAGAATTCCGTAGTCTTATATTTAGGTATAAAGTCGATTTTCCTTTATATATGCATTAAGCAATCGATATCGAAATGCTTCAAATACCTGGTTTAACATATTTAAGTTAATAAACCTTCTTTAACAAACTGAAGTTAATATAAAGCCATAACGGTATAATGGCAGTGCATATGGAAGAATTCCGTAATCTTATATTTAGGTATAAAGTCGATGTTGTTGTATATACACATTAGCAATCAATATCGATATGGTTCAACTCATTAGTTTAACATATTTAAGTTAATTAACCTTCTTTAACGTACTGAAGTTGACATAAAGCCAAGGCGGCATAACGACAGTACATTTGGAAGAATTCCGTAGTCTTATATTTAATTATAAAGTCGATTTTCTTTTATATATGCATTAAGCAAGCGATATCGAAATGCTTCAAATAACTGGCTTAGCATATTTAAGTTAATTAACCTTCTTTAACGTATTGAAGTTGATTTAAAGCCATGGCGGCATAACGGCAGTGCATGTAGAAGAATTCCGTAATCTTATATTTAGGTATAAAGTCGATTTTGTTGTATATACACATCAGCAATCGATATCGAGATGGTTCAACTCATTAGTTTAACATATTTAAGTTAATTAACCTTATTTTTCTTACTGAAGTGTACATAAAGCCATAACAGTATAACGGCAGTGCATTTGGAAGAATTCCGTAACCTTATATTTAGGTATAAAGTCGATTTTCTTGTATTTACACATTAAGCAATCGATATCGAAATTCATCAGATAACTGGTTTAGCATATTTAAGTTAATTAACCTTCTTTATCTTACTAAAGTTTACATAAAGCCATAACGGCATAACGGCAGTATATATATATATGAATTCTGTTATCTTATATTTAGGTATAAAGTTGATTTTGTTGTACATACACATTTTGCAACCGATATCGAAAATCTTCAAATCATTAGTTTAACATATTTAAGTTAGTTAACCTTCTTTAAGGTAATGAAGGTGATATAAAGCCATGGCGGCATAACGACAGTGCAGGTAGAAGAGTTTCGTAATCTTATATTTAGGTATATAGTCGATTTTCCTGTATATACACATTTAGCAACCGATATCGAAAATCTTCAAATCATTAGTTTAACATATTTAAGTTAGTTAAGCTTCTTTAAGATAATGAAGGTGATATAAAGCCATGGCGGCATAACGACAGTGCATTTAGAAGAATTCCGTAATCTTATATTTAGGTATAAAGTCGATTTTCTTGTATATACGCATCTAGCAATCGATATCGACATGCTTCAAATCTCTAGTTTAACATATTTAAGTTAGTTAAGTTTCTTTAAGATAATGAAGGTGATATAAAGCCATGGCGGCATAACGGCAGTGCATTTAGAAGAATTCCGTAATCTTATATTTAGGCATAAAGTCGATTTTCTTGTATATACACTTTTAGCTATCGATATCGAAATGCTTCAAATCATTCGTTTAACATATTTAAGTTCGTTAACCTTCTTTAACGTAATGAAGGTGATATAAAGCCATGGCGGCATAACGACAGTGCATTTAGAAGAATTCCGTAATCTTATATTTAGGTAAAAAGTCGATTTTCTTGTATATACACATTTAGCTATCGATATCGAAATGCTTCAAATAACCCGTTTAGCATATTTAAGTTAATTAACCTTCTTTATCTTACTGAAGTTTACATAAAGCCATCATGGCATAACGGCAGTATATTTATATGAATTCCGTTATCTTATATTTAGGTATAAAGTCGATTTTGTTGTACATACACATTTTGCAATCGATATCGAAATGCTTCAAATCATTCGTTTAGCATATTTAAGTTAGTTAACCTTCTTTAACTTAATGAAGGTGATATAAACCCATGGCGGCATAACGACAGTACATTTGGAAGAATTCCGTAATCTTATGTTTAGGTATAAATTCGATTTTTTTTTACATACACCTTTAGCTGTCGATATCGAAATGCTTCAAATCGTTAGTTTAACAAATTTAAGTTATTTAATCTTCTTTAACATATTGAAGTTGATATAAAGCCATGGCGGCAAAACGACAGCACATTTGGAAGAATTCCGTAGTCTTATATTTAGGTATAAAGTCGATTTTCCTTTATATATGCATTAAGCAATCAATATCGAAATGCTTCAAATACCTGGTTTAACATATTTAAGTTAATAAACCTTCTTTAACAAACTGAAGTTAATATAAAGCCATAACGGTATAATGGCAGTGCATATGGAAGAATTCCGTAATCTTATATTTAGGTATAAAGTCGATGTTGTTGTATATACACATTAGCAATCAATATCGATATGGTTCAACTCATTAGTTTAACATATTTAAGTTAATTAACCTTCTTTAACGTACTGAAGTTGACA
Organism: Bactrocera correcta; assembly: GCA_027475135.1. Lineage (NCBI taxonomy): Eukaryota > Metazoa > Arthropoda > Insecta > Diptera > Tephritidae > Bactrocera > Bactrocera correcta. The sequence continues at coordinate 12,693 of JAPZAG010001678.1, read as the reverse complement.
TAAAGCCAAGGCGGCATAACGACAGTACATTTGGAAGAATTCCGTAGTCTTATATTTAGGTATAAAGTCGATTTTCTTTTATATATGCATTAAGCAATCGATATCGAAATGCTTCAAATAACTGGTTTAGCATATTTAAGTTAATTAACCTTCTTTAACGTATTGAAGTTGATTTAAAGCCATGGCGGCATAACGGCAGTGCATGTAGAAGAATTCCGTAATCTTATATTTAGGTATAAGGTCGATTGTGTTGTATATACACATTTAGCAATCGATATCGAAATGCTTCAAATCATTAGTTTAACATATTTAAGTTAGTTAACGTTCTTTAACGTAATGAAGGTGATATAAAGCCATGTCGGCATAACGACAGTACATTTGGAAGAATTTCGTAATCTTATATTTAGGTATAAAGTCGATTTTGTTGTATATACACATTTAGCAATCGATATCGAAAGGCTTCTAATCATTAGTTTAACATATTTAAGTTAGTTAACCATCTTTAACGTAATGAAGGTGATATAAAGCCATGGCGGCATAACGGCAGTGCATTTAGAAGAATTCCGTTATCGTATATTTATGTATAAAGTCGATTTTTTTGTATATACACATTCAGCAATCGATATCGAAATGCTTCAAATCATTAGTTTAACATGTTTAAGTTAATAAACCTTCTTTAACGAACCAAAGTTGGCTTATAGCCATGGCGGCATAACGACAGTGCATTTAGAAGAATTCCGTAATCTTATATTTAGGCATAAACTCGATTTTCTTGTATATACACTTTTAGCTATCGATATCGAAATGCTTCAAATCATTAGTTTGACATATTAAGTTAATAAACATTTTTAAGCATACTGAAGTCTACATAAAGCCTTAACGGTATAACGGCAGTGCATTTAGAAGAATTCCGTAATGTTATAATTTTATATTTAGGTATAAAGTCGATTTTCTTGTATATATACATTTCGCAATCGATATGGAAATGCTTCAGATAACTGGTTTAACATATTTAAGTTAATAAACCTCCTTTAGCGAACTGAAGTTGACATAAAGCCATAACGGCACTGCATTTGGAAGAATTCCGTAGTCTTAAATTTAGGCATTAATTCGATTTTCTTGTATATACACATTTTGCAATCAATATCGAAATGCTTCAAATAACCCGTTTAGCATATTTAAGTTAATTAACCTTCTTTATCTTACTGAAGTTAACATAAAGCCATAACGGCATAGCGGCAGTGTATTTAGAAGAACTCCGTAATGTTGTAATTTTATATATAAAGTCGAATTTCTTGTATATATACATTTCGCAATCGATATCGAAATGCTTCAGATAACTGGTTTAACATATTTAAGTTAATAAACCTCCTTTAGCGAACTGAAGTTGACATAAAGCCAAAACGGTATAACACCAGTGCATTTGGAAGAATTCCGTAAACTTATATTTAGGTAAAAATTCGATTTTCTTCTATACACATTTAGCTATCGATATCGAAATGCTTCAAATCATTAGTTTAACATATTTAAGTTCGTTAACCTTCTTTAACGTATTGAAGTCGATATAAAGCCATGGCGGCATAACGACAGTACATTTGGAATAATTTCGTAATCTTATATTTAGGTATAAAGTCGATTTTGTTGTATATACACATTTAGCAATCGATATCGCAATGCTTCAAATCATTAGTTTAACATATTTTAGTTAATTAACCTTCTTTAACGTATTGAAGTCGATATAAAGCCATGGCGGCATAACGACAGTACATTTGGAATAATTTCGTAATCTTATATTTAGGTATAAAGTCGATTTTGTTGTTTATACACATTTAGCTATCGATATCGAAATGCTTCAAATCATTCGTTTAACATATTTAAGTTCGTTAACCTTCTTTAACGAACGGAAGTTGGCTTAAAGCCATGGCGGCATAACGGCAGTGCAGGTAGAAGAGTTCCGTAATCTTATATTTAGGTATATAGTCGATTTTCCTGTATATACACATTTAGCAACCGATATCGAAAATCTTCAAATCATTAGTTTAACATATTGAAGTTAGTTAACTTTCTTTAACGTAATGAAGGTGATATAAAGCCACGCCGGCATAACGACAGTGCATTTAGAAAAATTCCGTAATCTTATATTTAGGTATAAAGTCGATTTTCTTGTATATACGCATCTAGCAATCGATATCGAAATACTTCAAATCATTAGTTTAACATATTTAAGTTAATTAACCTTCTTTAACGTATTGAAGTCGATATAAAGCCATGGCGGCATAACGACAGTACATTTGGAATAATTTCGTAAACTTATATTTAGGTATAAAGTCGATTTTGTTGTATATACACATTTAGCAATCGATATCGAAATGCTTCAAATCATTAGTTTAACATATTTAAGTTAATTAACCTTCTTTAACGTATTGAAGTCGATATAAAGCCATGGCGGCATAACGACAGTACATTTGGAATAATTTCGTAATCTTATATTTAGGTATAAAGTCGATTTTGTTGTATATACACATTTAGCAATCGATATCGCAATGCTTCAAATCATTAGTTTAACATATTTTAGTTAATTAACCTTCTTTAACGTATTGAAGTCGATATAAAGCCATGTCGGCATAACGACAGTACATTTGGAAGAATTCCGAAGTCTTATATTTATGTATAAAGTCGATTTTCTTGTATGTACACATTTAACAATCGATATCGAAATGCTTCAAATAATTAGTTTAACATATTTAAGTTAATTAACCTTCTTTAACGTATTGAAGTCGATATAAAGCCATGGCGGCATAACGACAGTACATTTGGAATAATTTCGTAATCTTATATTTAGGTGTAAAGTCGATTTTGTTGTTTATACACATTTAGCTATCGATATCGAAATGCTTCAAATCATAAGTTTAAGATATTAAGTCAATAAACATTTTTTAGCATACTGAAGTCTACATAAAGCCTTAGCGGTATAACTGCAGTGCATTTAGAAGAATTCCGTAATGCTATAATTTTATATTTAGGTATAAAGTCGATTTTCTTGTATATACACATTTCGCAATCGATATCCAAATGCTTCAGATAACTGGTTTAGCATATTTAAGTTAATAAACCTCCTTTAGCGAACTGACGTTGACATAAAGCCCTAATTCCATAGTCTTATATTTAGGCATAAAGTCGATTTTCCTGTATATACACATTTAGCAATCGATATCGAAATGCTTCAAATCATTAGTTTAACATATTTAAGTTAATTAACCTTCTTTAACGAACGGAAGTTGGCATAAAGCCATTACGGCATAACGGCAGTGCATTTAGAAGAATTCCGTAATCTTATATTTAGGTATAAAGTCGATCTTCTTGTATATTCACATTTAGCAATCGATAACGAATTGCTTCAAATCATTAGTTTAACATATTTAAGTTCGTTAACCTTCTTTAACGAACGGAAGTTGGCTTATAGCCATGGCGGCATAACAACAGTGCATTTAGAAGAATTCCGTAATCTTATATTTAGGCATAAAGTCGATTTTCTTAAATATTCACATTTAGCAATCGATAACGAAATGCTTCAAATCATTAGTTTAACATATTTAAGTTAATTAACCTTCTTTAACGAACTGAAGTTAACATAAAGCCATAACGGCATAACGGCAGTGCATTTGGAGGAATTCAGTAATCTTATATTTAGGTAAAAAGTCGATTTTCTTGTATATACACATTTAGCTATCGATATCGAAATGCTTCAAATCATTCGTTTAACATATTTAAGTTCGTTAACCTTCTTTAACGTAATGAAGGTGATATAAAGCCATGGCGGCATAACGACAGTGCATGTTGAAGAATTCCGTAATCCTATATTTAAGTATATAGGCGATTTTCTTGTATTTACACATTTAGCAATCGATATCGAAATGCTTCAAATCATTAGTTTAACATATTTAAGTTAATTAACCCTCTCTATCTTACTGAAGTCTGCATAAAGCCTTAACGGCATAACGGCAGTGCATTTAAAAGAACTCCGTAATCTTATATTTATGTATAAAGTCGATTTTTTTGCATATACACATTCAGCAATCGATATCGAAATGCTTCAAATCATTAGTTTAACATGTTTAAGTTAATAAACCTTCTTTAACGAACGGAAGTTGGCTTAAGGCCATGGCGGCATAACGGCAGTGCATTTAGAAGAATTCCGTAATCTTATATTTAGGCATAAAGTCGATTTTCTTGTATATACACTTTTAGCTATCGATATCGAAATGCTTCAAATCATTAGTTTGACATATTAAATTAATAAACATTTTTAAGCATACTGAAGTCTACATAAAGCCTTAACGGTATAACGGCAGTGCATTTAGAAGAAATCCGTAATGTTATAATTTTATGTTTAGGTATAAAGTCGATTTTCTTGTATATAAGCATTTAGCAATCGATATCGAAAATCTTCAAATCATTAGTTTAACATATTTAAGTTAGTTAACCTTCTTTAAGGTAATGAAGGTGATATAAAGCCATGCCGGCATAACGACAGTGCAGGTAGAAGAGTTCCGTAATCTTATATTTAGGTATATAGTCGATTTTCCTGTATATACACATTTAGCAACCGATATCGAAAATCTTCAAATCATTAGTTTAACATATTGAAGTTAGTTAACTTTCTTTAACGTAATGAAGGTGATATAAAGCCATGCCGGCATAACGACAGTGCATTTAGAAGAATTCCGTAATCTTATATTTAGGTATAAAGTCGATTTTCTTGTATATACGCATCTAGCAATCGATATCGAAATGCTTCAAATCATTAGTTTAACATATTTAAGTTAATTAACCTTCTTTAACGTATTGAAGTCGATATAAAGCCATGGCGGCATAACGACAGTACATTTGGAATAATTTCGTAAACTTATATTTAGGTATAAAGTCGATTTTGTTGTATATACACATTTAGCAATCGATATCGAAATGCTTCAAATCATTAGTTTAACATATTTAAGTTAATTAACCTTCTTTAAGGTAATGAAGAAGATATAAAGCCATGGCGGCATAACGACAGTGCATGTAGAAGAATTCCGTAATCTTATATTTAGGTAAAAAGTCGATTTTCTTGTATTTACGCATTTAGCAATCGATATCGAAAATCTTCAAATAATTAGTTTAACATATTTAAGTTAGTTAACCTTCTTTAACGTAATGAATGTGATATAAAGCCATGGCGGCATAACGACAGTGCATTAAGAAAAATTCCGTAATCTTATATTTAGGTATAAAGTCGATTTTGTTATATATACACATTTAGCAATCGATATCGAAATGCTTCAAATCATTAGTTTAACATATTTAAGTTAATTAACCTTCTTTAACGTATTGAAGTCGATAAAAGGCCATGGCGGCATAACGACAGTACATTTGGAATAATTTCGTAATCTTATATTTAAGTATAAAGTCGATTTTGTTGTATATACACATTTAGCAATCGATATCGCAATGCTTCAAATCATTGGTTTAACATATTTAAGTTAGTTAACCTTCTTTAACGTAATGAAGGTGATATAAAGCCATGGCGGCATAACGACAGTGCATGTAGAAGAATTCCGTAATCTTATATTTGGGTATAAAGTCGATTTTGTTGTATATGCGCATCTAGCAATCGATATCGAAATGCTTCAAATCATTAGTTTAACATATTTAAGTTAGTTAACCTTCTTTAACGTAATGAAGGTGATATAAAGCCATGGCGGCATAACGACAGTGCATGTAGAAGAATTCCGTAATCTTATATTTAGGTATAAAGTCGATTTTTTTGTTTATACACATTTAGCTATCGATATCGAAATGCTTCAAATCATATGTTTAACATATTAAGTTAGTAAACATTTTTTAGCATACTGAAGTCTACATAAAGCCTTAACGGTATAACGGCAGTGCATTTGGAAGAATTCCGTAATGTTATAGTTTTATATTTAGGTATAAAGTCGATTTTCTTGTATATACAGATTTCGCAATTGATATCGAAATTTCAGATAACTGGTTTAACATATTTAAGTTAATAAACCTCCTTTAGAGAACTGAAGTTGACATAAAGCCTAATTCCATAGTCTTATATTTAGGCATAAAGTCGATTTTCTTGTATATACACATTTAGCAATCGATATCGAAATGCTTCAAATCATTAGTTTAACATATTTAAGTTAATTAACCTTCTTTAACGAACGGAAGTTGGCATAAAGCCAATACGGTATAACGGCAGTGCATTTAGAAGAATTCCGTTATCTTATATTTAGGTATAAAGTCGATTTTCTTGTATATACACATTTAGCAATCGATAACGAAATGCTTCAAATCATTAGTTTAACATATTTAAGTTAATTAGCCTTCTTTCTCTGACTGAAGTTTTCATAAAGCCATAACGGTATAACGGCAGTGCATTTGGAAGAATTCCGTTGTCTTATATTTAGGTATAATGTCGATTTTGTTGTATATTCACATTTAGAAATCGATATCGAGATGCTTCAAATCATTAGTTTAACATATTTAAGTTAATAAACCTTCTTTAATGATCTGAAGTTTACGTAAAGCCATAACGGTATAACGCCAGTGCATTTGGAAAAATCCGTAAACTTATATTTAGTTATAATGTCGATTTTGTTGTATATGCACATTTAGCAATCGGTATCGAGATGCTTCAAATCATTAGTTTAGCATATTTAAGTTATCTAATCTTCTTTATCTGACTGAAGTTTACGTAAAGCCATAACGGTATAAAGGCAGTGCATTTGGAAGAATTCCGTAATCTTATATTTAGGTATAAAGTCGATTTTGTTGTATATACACATTTAGCAACCGATATTGAGATGGTTCAACTCATTTGTTTAAAATATCTAACCAATGCTTTATGTTCGACCCACCCCGTTTCAATAGTTTAGCCACTAGAGCGTTAGCAAAGTTGAAACAAAAATGTGGCTATTGCCAAGCGCCTGATTAGAGCAGAAGAAAGATTGAAGACTTTCCTGAAAGCCCTTTAAATTATCTAACCAATGTTTTATGTTTAACTCACCTCGTACAAATAGTTTACCCGCTAGAGCGTTATCAAAAACGAAACAAAAATGTGACTATTGCCACGCCCCTGGTAGGTGTACAAGAAAGATTGAACACTTTCCTGTGAGCTTTTTAAATTATCTAGCCAATGTTTTATGTTTGACTCAGCTCGTTCCAATTGTTTAGCCGCTAGAGCGTTAGCAAAGTTGAAACAAAAATGTGACAATTGCCAAGCCCCTGATAGGAGTAAAAGAAAGAGTGAAGATTTTCCTGAGAGCCCTTTAAATTATCTAACCAATGCTTTGTGTTTGACCGACCTCGTTCCAATAGTTTAGCCGCTAGAGCGTTAGCAAAGTTGAAACAAAAATGTGACTATTGCCAAGCCCCTGATAGAAGTAGAAGAAAGATTGAAGACTTTCTTGAGAGATCTTTAAATTATCTAACCAATGCTTTATGTTCGACCCACCTCGTTCAAACAGTTTAGCCTCAGAGCGTTAGCAAAGTTGAAACAAAAATGTGACTATTGCCAAGCCCCTGGTAGGAGTAGAAAAAAGATTGAAGACTTTCCTGAAAGCTCTTTAAATTATCTTACCAATGCTTTATGTTTAACTCACCTCGTTCAAATAGTTTACCCGCTAGAGCGTTATCAAAAGTGAAACAAAAATGTGACTATTGCCACGCCCCTGGTAGATGTAGAAGAAAGATTGAAGACTTTCCTGAGAGCTTTTTAAATTATCTAACCAATGCTTTATGTTCGACCCACCACGTTCTAATAGTTTAGCCTCAGAGCGTTAGCAAAGTTGAAACAAAAATGTGACTATTGCCAAACGCCTGGTAGGAGTAGAAGAAAAATTGGGGACTTTCCTGAGAGCCCTTTAAATTATCTTACCAATGCTTTATGTTTGACCCACCTCGTTCCAATAGTTTAGCCGCTAGATTGTTAGCAAAGTTGAAACAGAAATGTGACTATTGCCAAGCCCCTAATAGAAGTAGAAGAAAGATTGAAGACTTTCCTGAGAGCTTTTTAAATTATCTAACCAATGCTTTATGTTCGACCCACCCCGTTTCAATAGTTTAGCCACTAGAGCGTTAGCAAAGTTGAAACAAAAATGTGGCTATTGCCAAGCGCCTGGTTAGAGCAGAAGAAAGATTGAAGACTTTCCTGAAAGCCCTTTAAATTATCTAACCAATGTTTTATGTTTAACTCACCTCGTACAAATAGTTTACCCTCTAGAGCGTTATCAAAAGTGAAACAAAAATGTGACTACTGCCAAGCCCCTGGTAGATGTAGAAGAAAAATTAATAACTTTCCTGAGAGCTCTTTAAATTATCTAACCAATGCTTTATGTTTGACTCACCTCGTTCAAACAGTTTACCCGCTAGAGCGTTATCAAAAGTGAAACAAAAATGTGACTATTTCCGGGCCCCTGATAGTAGTAGAACAAAGATTAAAGACTTTCCTGAGAGCTCTTTAAATTATTTAACCAATGCTTTATGTTTGACTCACCTCGTTCCAATTGTTTAGCCGCTAGAGTGTTATCAAAAGTGAAACAAAAATGTGACTATTGCCAAGCCCCTGATAGGAGCAGAAGAAAGATTGAATACTTTCCTGAGAGCTCTTTAAATTATTTAACCAATGCTTTATGTGCGACTCACCTCGTTCTAACAGTTTAGCCTCAGAGCGTTAGCAAAGTTGAAACAAAAATGTGACTATTGCCAGGCCCCTGATAGGAGTAGAAGAAAGGGTGAAGATTTTCCTAAGAGCGCTTCAAATTATCTAACTAATGCCTTGTGTTTGACCCACCTTGTTCCAGTAGTTTAGCCGCTAGAGCGTTATCAAAAGTGAAACAAAAATGTGACTACTGCCAAGCCCCTGGTAGATGTAGAAGAAAAATTAATAACTTTCCTGAGAGCTTTTTTAATTATCTAACCAATGCTTTATGTTTGACTCACCTCGTTCAAACAGTTTACCCGCTAGAGCGTTATCAAAAGTGAAACAAAAATGTGACTATTTCCGGGCCGCTGATAGTAGTAGAACAAAGATTAAAGACTTTCTTGAGAGCTCTTTAAATTATTCAACCAATGCTTTATGTTTGACTCACCTCGTTCCAATTGTTTAGCCGCTAGAGTGTTATCAAAAGTGAAACAAAAATGTGACTATTGCCAAGCCCCTGATAGGAGCAGAAGAAAGATTGAATACTTTCCTGAGAGCTCTTTAAATTATTTAACCAATGCTTTATGTTTGACTCACCTCGTTCCAATTGTTTAGCCGCTAGAGTGTTATCAAAAGTGAAACAAAAATGTGACTATTGCCAAGCCCCTGATAGGAGCAGAAGAAAGATTGAATACTTTCCTGAGAGCTCTTTAAATTATCTAACCAATGCTTTATGTTTGACTCACCTCGTTCAAACAGTTTACCCGCTAGAGCGTTATCAAAAGTGAAACAAAAATGTGACTATTTCCGGGCCCCTGATAGTAGTAGAACAAAGATTAAAGACTTTCCTGAGAGCTCTTTAAATTATCTTACCAATGCTTTATGTTTAACTCACCTCGTTCAAATAGTTTACCCGCTAGAGCGTTATCAAAAGTGAAACAAAAATGTGACTATTGCCACGCCCCTGGTAGATGTAGAAGAAAGATTGAAGACTTTCCTGAGAGCTTTTTAAATTATCTAACCAATGCTTTATGTTCGACCCACCTCGTTCTAATAGTTTAGCCTCAGAGCGTTAGCAAAGTTGAAACAAAATTGTGACTATTGCCAAACGCCTGGTAGGAGTAGAAGAAAAATTGGGGACTTTCCTGAGAGGCCTTTAAATTATCTTACCAATGCTTTATGTTTGACCCACCTCGTTCCAATAGTTTAGCCGCTAGATTGTTAGCAAAGTTGAAACAGAAATGTGACTATTGCCAAGCCCCTAATAGAAGTAGAAGAAAGATTGAAGACTTTCCTGAGAGCTTTTTAAATTATCTAACCAATGCTTTATGTTCGACCCACCCCGTTTCAATAGTTTAGCCACTAGAGCGTTAGCAAAGTTGAAACAAAAATGTGGCTATTGCCAAGCGCCTGGTTAGAGCAGAAGAAAGATTGAAGACTTTCCTGAAAGCCCTTTAAATTATCTAACCAATGTTTTATGTTTAACTCACCTCGTACAAATAGTTTACCCTCTAGAGCGTTATCAAAAGTGAAACAAAAATGTGACTACTGCCAAGCCCCTGGTAGATGTAGAAGAAAAATTAATAACTTTCCTGAGAGCTCTTTAAATTATCTAACCAATGCTTTATGTTTGACTCACCTCGTTCAAACAGTTTACCCGCTAGAGCGTTATCAAAAGTGAAACAAAAATGTGACTATTTCCGGGCCCCTGATAGTAGTAGAACAAAGATTAAAGACTTTCCTGAGAGCTCTTTAAATTATTTAACCAATGCTTTATGTTTGACTCACCTCGTTCCAATTGTTTAGCCGCTAGAGTGTTATCAAAAGTGAAACAAAAATGTGACTATTGCCAAGCCCCTGATAGGAGCAGAAGAAAGATTGAATACTTTCCTGAGAGCTCTTTAAATTATTTAACCAATGCTTTATGTGCGACTCACCTCGTTCTAACAGTTTAGCCTCAGAGCGTTAGCAAAGTTGAAACAAAAATGTGACTATTGCCAGGCCCCTGATAGGAGTAGAAGAAAGGGTGAAGATTTTCCTAAGAGCGCTTCAAATTATCTAACTAATGCTTTCTGTTTGACCCACCTTGTTCCAGTAGTTTAGCCGCTAGAGCGTTATCAAAAGTGAAACAAAAATGTGACTACTGCCAAGCCCCTGGTAGATGTAGAAGAAAAATTAATAACTTTCCTGAGAGCTCTTTAAATTATCTAACCAATGCTTTATGTTTGACCCACCTCGTTCAAACAGTTTACCCGCTAGAGCGTTATCAAAAGTGAAACAAAAATGTGACTATTTCCGGGCCCCTGATAGTAGTAGAACAAAGATTAAAGACTTTCCTGAGAGCTCTTTAAATTATTTAACCAATGCTATATGTTTGGCTCACCTCGTTCCAATTGTTTAGCCGCTAGAGTGTTATCAAAAGTGAAACAAAAATGTGACTATTGCCAAGCCCCTGATAGGAGCAGAAGAAAGATTGAATACTTTCCTGAGAGCTCTTTAAATTATTTAACCAATGCTTTATGTTTGACTCACCTCGTTCCAATTGTTTAGCCGCTAGAGTGTTATCAAAAGTGAAACAAAAATGTGACTATTGCCAAGCCCCTGATAGGAGCAGAAGAAAGATTGAATACTTTCCTGAGAGCTCTTTAAATTATTTAACCAATGCTTTATGTGCGACTCACCTCGTTCTAACAGTTTAGCCTCAGAGCGTTAGCAAAGTTGAAACAAAAATGTGACTATTGCCAGGTCCCTGATAGGAGTAGAAGAAAGGGTGAAGATTTTCCTAAGAGCGCTTCAAATTATCTAACTAATGCTTTGTGTTTGACCCACCTTTTTCCAGTAGTTTAGCCGCTAGAGCGTTATCAAAAGTGAAACAAAAATGTGACTATTGCCACGCCCCTGGTAGATGTAGAAGAAAGATTGAAGACTTTCCTGAGAGCTCTTTAAATTATCTAACCAATGCTTTATGTTGGACCCACCTCGTTCAAACAGTTTACCCGCTAGAGCGTTATCAAAAGTCATTAATTTTTCTTCTACATCTACCAGGGGCTTGGCAATAGTCACATTTTTGTTTCAACTTTGCTAACGCTCTGAGGCTAAACTATTAGAACGAGGTGGGTCGAACATAAAGCATTGGTTAGATAATTTAAAAAGCTCTCAGGAAAGTCTTCAATCTTTCTTCTACATCTACCAGGGGCGTGGCAATAGTCACATTTTTGTTTCACATTTGATAACGCTCTAGCGGGTAAACTATTTGAACGAGGTGAGTTAAACATAAAGCATTGGTAAGATAATTTAAAGAGCTCTCAGGAAAGTCTTCAATCTTTTTTCTACTCCTACCAGGGGCTTGGCAATAGTCACATTTTTGTTTCAACTTTGCTAACAATCTAGCGGCTAAACTATTGGAACGAGGTGGGTCAAACATAAAGCATTGGTATGATAATTTAAAGAGCTCTCAGAAAAGTCCCCAATTTTTCTTCTACTCTTACTAGGGGCTTGGCAATAGTCACATTCTTGTTTCAACTTTGCTAACGCTCTGAGGCTAAACTATTAGAACGAGGTGAGTCGCAAATAAAGCTTTGGTTAGATAATTTAAAGAGCTCTCAGGAAAGTCTTCAATCTTTCTTCTACTCCTATCAGGCGTTTGGCAATAGTCACATTTTTGTTTTAACTTTGCTAATGCTCTGAGGCTAAACTGTTTAAACGAGGTGGGTCGAACATAAAGCATTGGTTAGATAATTTAAAAAGCTCTCAGGAAAGTCTTCAGTCCTTCTTCTACATCTACCAGGGGCTTGGCAGTAGTCACATTTTTGTTTCAAATTGGCTAACGCTCTAGCGGCTAAACTATTGGAACAAGGTGGGTCAAACATAAAGCATTGGTTAGATAATTTAAAGAGCTCTCAGGAAAGTCTTCAATCTTTCTTCTACTCCTAACAGGCGTTTGGCAATAGTCACATTTTTGTTTCAACTTTGCTAACGCTCTAGTGGCTAAACTATTGAAA
>JAPZAG010001677.1:0-27713 GCA_027475135.1 Bactrocera correcta | reverse complement strand
TGATGCAAAACGAACGCGCGTTAGTCGAGCTTAATGGCGGCGCGGTAGGCACAGGGAAGTGTGTTTGTTTGGTCTACTGTACATGACCAAAGTATTGGTTTGCATGGATGTGTGTGTTTGCTTGTGCTTTGCTTTTAAATTGCTTGTTTTGCGTTGGAAGTTTATAAAATTTTGTTATCAGGCTTTGCTTAAAAAGTTGAGCAAAGGGTCGTGGTATGCGAAAAAAACAACAATATCAACATGAGCTGAAAGAAGTCTGCTTGACAGCACCACAAATGGGCAGCATGTGTGCGTTACTTATTTAGGTCTTTTGTGTACATAGACACATATAAATTTCTGCTACACAATGGTTCAAAATAAAGTATACACTTATTATGTTCTATGAAAGTTTCAAAAAAAGGCTTATGGAGGGAAAGGGTTGTTATATTAATAGAAAAGTTATATTTTTGAAATACATATGTATATTTTTCAGACGTTAAAAGGCTTTCTAGCACACTCTCGTTAAAAAGTGCTTGTTTACATACAACATACTATATTTTAAATTTTATATATCTTAAAAATGTTGTCACTTAAGAAAATTTTAAATGAACAAAAAAAAAATATTGTGAACTAGACCTCAGAACGATGCATCTAATCATCTTTTGTTACACATATAATAAGGCAATTTGAAGAAACTCTTTGAAGCTACCATATTTTTACACACTATCGTATACCACAAGGTCAGGAAAAAAGAACCTGATTTAGATCGATAAGTTTGTATGTCAGCTGTATCTTATTATGATTCGATATCGGTGGTTATGACAAATGAACAAACAAACAGACGGACGGACATGAGTGAATCCACTGTTCCGGGCATACAAAGTCAGTCTTTGATATCCAATCCCACAAATTAAATTACTGTAAACGCTCGCTAAAACGTATAATGTGTTTTTTTTTTTTTTTGTATAGACCCATTTTCGACCAAATTTATTTATTTGGTTTTTATAATAATCGAATGTTATTATGATGGCGTTTTTACGTGACGAGTCCCAAACCCAGCGCACAACCCTAGGGAGCGAAGGGTCGCCTTCTCACTTTAGCTTGGCCTTCAAATGGATGTTATTTTGCTACCCAAGGGACACTTAGTATAAACCCGGAAGTCGGTAGCTGCTTCAATCTATAATCCAATGGTTTAAAGCTGGTATTTTGAAAAGGATCATCTTCTTTTATGTATTGATGAATCTTGGTACAAGTGTTGCTTGGCAATGAAGAGAGTTTGGTATTGCCAATGAGTGTAATCGGACCACTGCCACACCCATATATCGCCATTAAGGGGGTATTCTACCATAGAACTTTGAAAAATTTGATCTTTTTTCATATATTTCAAGTTTAGATTTTCAAAAATATGACCTTGGAAGGATTTTGTGAGGTGGCGTCCGTGTTCACTAGAGTTGTCTCCTAACCTTTAAACGCGTTTTTCTCGAAACTAGTTTTTTCCACACGGTACCGGCATTATCTCAAGTTCCATATAACCAATTTACTTGAAATTTTGTGTGAACCTTCTTTATATAATCTTTTATCGTTCCTACCAGCATCGTTAATATTTAAAAAAATTCACGAATTTCAAAAAAATGCGTAAAATATGATTTTTATTTTCAGGCTGTCGCCATTTTTCAAAAAAAATTTTTTCGAGTTCCCGGACTATAACAGCATCCTTACTGACTAAGAATTTTTTTTGATTTTTTTTTTCAGATCACCAGGAGAGTCAGGATCAATGTCACCAGGATGCGCCATTTTTTTTTACACCTGTCTCTTACAAGAACTCCTACCGATAGCGTGAAAATAGATGAATTCAGATGAAAACATCGCCTACTCCCCATATAACGGTATTGTTCAAAACTGCCAAAAGCGCGAAAAATCGATAACTAAATACGCCAGAAACGTAAGAAGGCTTTATAGGAACCTTGCTAAAAATTGGACGATGGGCGTGGCACCGCCCAATTTTTGGAGAAATCCTATATCTCGGCACCCAACTGACCGATTTCGATAAAATTTGGAACATGACATTTTTTCATATTTCCGTATCACGCTGTGAAAATAAGCAAAATCGGACAACAACTACGGCTACTTCCCATACAGCACAGTTTTATATTCCACATGATTCTTTTACTTTCCAGAACATAAATCAATAAGCAATTAATATACTAGAATTAAACTTTGCACGAATAATACCTTTAGCATATGCCACTTTAAGACAGAAAATTGTTCAAATCCAACCAAAACTGTTCAAGAGCCTAGGTACCGATTATGTGGACCCACAGTACCTATAGTTGACTTTTGTTCGAAAAAGTCGGTCAATGTGTGATATATACTTGTGTAACTGAAATTAAGGGATAATCTTTATCTTATAATGGTTTGTCCGTACGTCAAAAGTGGGTTGAATGGGACCAATACCTTTTTTAGACCCCATATACTTAATATAAAGGTTTTCGAACTTCCCGGTGACCTTGTACCGCATGTATAGGTCAATATATGAGTTATCCCAATAAAAATAAGAGAGCGTGTTTTACTCATAACAGTGAATCTTTGTGCCTAAAATAGATCAATTTAAGCGAAAACTTGTCCTCTCCCCTATATAATTAATATCAGGATTTTCGAATATTCGGCTGACTTTACTTTGGTTGGTTTTACACCTTAAAGTATATCCCTGGTTTTCATTCTTGCAAGTTGCCAGAGTATAAAATGTTCGATTACTTACTCAACTTAGCCCTTCCGTTCTTGCTTGTATATAAATATTGTTTAATTTTAATCAAGTGTAGTTATTTCTTTGAACAGCTGTGTGTTATCAAGTTTTAAAACATGTGTTGAATACAAATAAAATTTAATATTTATGTATTTTCATCCAGCCATCGCTGTGTATGTAATATGCAGGTATGTACATACATATATGCGTGTGCGTCTTGCGAATTTTAAGATAATGCTAATTTTATTTATAAATTGAGTTTTATCAGCCTCATTAGACAAACATGTGTGTATGTATGTAGACTGTATTTGCATTTATGTTAGGCTAATTGTATAATTTTTATTGATTTTGCTTTGATAGCAGCTTAGTGGAGCTTAATAAACAGGTGGTGAGGTGAATGTATGTATGTTTGAAAAGGCCTATCTAATTTTTAAGTATTTTTATAAAAATTAATTAACGCATTAAAGATAAAGCAGCCACAATATACTTGTATATACCTTAAAATCTCAAGAATTTTTAATAAAAGTTAATTTGTACTAAGTTCCTCTGTTCAAGTGGCATCAAAATCAGTTTAAAATTTCCAAACATTCATATCTTTTTATATGAAAATCGAAATCATTTATTGTTACTAAGAAACTTTGAACAACAAATAAGGTGCTCATTCATTATAAACAACTGATAACACTTCACACTCAAGCAATTAAGACAAATTACAAACGTGGCAACTCACAGACAAACCTATAAGGTAAAGGTAGTGTGATTGATATTTACAATTTGTTTGAATTTAAGCCTTGAACTTGAGAATTAACAGCGCGCACGAGCCTCCAATGAACAAACCTAGGCCGGGCATATACAAACAAACATGTACTATATGTATATACATATACATATTTCTAAAAAAAAATATTCAAAAGCAATAAAATTAATAACTATGTACATATATAAGAAATTTATATGTTGTCTTAAGTGTGACAGAAAGGGGTGTGCGTCACTTTACTTTACGTAAAGACCTTAGAATTTACTGCTGCGACGATCAGCTAACAAATACGCCAAATGAAAAGAATACATATGGAGAACAATAACATGTGCCAAATACTAGATATTTATGTATTAGTGTGTGGTGTATTTTGCATTTAAAACGGCTGCCGAAAGCATTCTAGTGAAAAATGTCTAAGTGTCAGAACGACCGACTGGTTCTAAACGACTTTTTTTGATGCTGATTTTAAACTAGTTGCTAAAATCGAAGTGTGGGTAAAGCACGCTAAGGGCTTTAGTGAAGAAAATTTATTTACATATAGACATTTTTTGTTTGAGCATACTTATGCCGTGTTCAAAATTCGAAAAAAAATATTGTTGAAGTCCGGGAAGATATATCGTCTAGTATCATGATTTTTATACAAAAACTTGATTTTGATCGGTCAGTTTGTATGACAGCTGTATGCTATAGTGGTTCGATCTGAACAATATGTTGGGAGATTGTAGCGTTGTCTTGGGAAATAATGTTCATACAAGAACTTGATTTAGATCGGTCACTTTGTATGACAGCTTTACGCTACAGCACACCAATATAGACGGTTTCGATGAATAAGCAGCTTTTTCAGCGAGAAATGATCGTGTACGAAATTTGTAATCGATTTCGCCAAAACTGAGGGACTACTTCACGTTCATAAAGGCAAGCAGATGACCCATTTCGCGAAAATTTGGCAACACTTCAATTTGCTGCGTGGTTAAACATGGATAATATCGTGAATAAAGCGTGTGAACCGTGAATTTTTAATATTGTTCTCTCTTCTGATTTCATTGTTGTTGTTTATACAATAGTACACTCGTGATCTCGTGTTCGTTATGTAATAGATTTCGCAAAATTTTTAATTATAAACGCCCCAAAATATACAAACGTACATACATACATAAGTAACTTTTTGCAAACAGTGAAACTTTCTACATAAAATATTCTCTGGACTCACAGAAAAATAATGAATTATCACTCGCATTAAGTACATATGTATATGACTAATATGTTAGGCACACTGGGACTGACAGGCGTTTATTTTTATCTTTAATTGTTTACTCCTAATTGTAGGCAATGTTTTTTAGCTGATGCGCAGGGCTAAAGGAGAAGGTACTAAGAGGCATTAAAGGAATTGCTAAACTAAATTAATTTGTATTTAAATAAGTCTGAGCATAAAAGAAGTTATTTATCCGAGCATTAGAGTAAATAAAAATACAGAGCAAATTAACTATAAAATGAGAAGTCAGGAATAACATATGTATTGTAAATTTAATACTTAATACCACCAAGATAACAAGTACGAAGGTTTATTTAACGAAATCTCTTTTCTTTTACATTTTGTGGTAGAATTCACGTCTGGTCTGAGTAATTTAAAAAAAATACAGTCAAACTAATGCAAAGCAAAGAAGGTTTTCTCCGAAAAAAAATGTTGCTTGAAGATCACAATCAGTTCTAAGTAAATGCGGCTTTAATTATATAAAAAAGAAATATTAATATTACAAAAAAAAAAATTTAGTTTCCTTTTGTAACTTATTTTTCTTAATCAGATGTTAAGCTACAACTAAGAGTGCGAAAATTATCTTTGTCTCACAAATTCTAGAATAACGAAGCACTCAGTAAATAGACAAAATTCCAATAATCTACTTACCATTATAAACATTTTCAGCAGGCGCCGCCACAGATGTAAGCTGATTTAGTTTTCCACAAAGCATTTCACCGCTTGGAGTTAAGCTATTGAACTTTCTGGCAAACACAGCTGTGGCCAGCTGATTAGACGTATTGTCTTGTACATTGCCACGCAAATATTTGATAAGTACAGATGAGGAACAACGCCACTGTGCATTATTGATCGTGCGTGTTGGTAGACTGAAGAAAGTCAAAGATGTCATGTTGTTGTAATGTTGTGTACGTAATCAGACGCAGCAACTATTTCTTATCAATAATTAGCACTTTGGCTGAGAGAATAATCAGCTGTGATGATTATGTGAAGGATTTGTTGTTGTTGCTTTTCTCTAGTTAGTTGTAGAATAGTTGTTGAATGATGACGTTAAGTAAGCATCGAGAGAAAGAAGGAGAGAGAGATAGAGAACGAGAGACGATAAATTAAATTAAGTATTAATTGTTCTTTAATATTTCCAAGCACACTTGTATGAGTCTATATGCATTTGGCACTAGTAATAAGTTTATATAAAGAGTATAATTAGTATTAAACACTTATATGTATATAAATAGCAACAAAATTGCAAAAAATTTTCACTCGACAAAGTTCTTTGCTTCACTTCCCGCCTTTTTATACTTTTCGCTCTAAGCATGTTCTCCACAAATACATGTCTGAATTTAGTTCAGAAGGTCAACAATTATTTTTGCACTTTAAAACTCACTTTGCTAAAAAATGTCTTCAATATTCGCCGACACGCAAGTAGTCGTAAAGGCAGCAGCCAGTAAAAAACAAAGAAAACAATGTGCTCAAACCACAGTCAACCCGGTATAGCGCCCGCGTCCAGCTCTCACTGCCCACTGATGACTGCCGTGTCTAATGCTAAAAATTATACAAGTAACATGTACGTACATACTATGTATTGTATGACCGCACTGTCAACTATGTAGCCTTCGTTGAGAACGTTGGCATCGCCGAAACGTTTCGGGAACATGCTAAACTGTAATACATTCGCTTATTCCCTGTAGTCTCTTTCTTGAAAAATTGCTCACTAAGCGCTTACGAAGTATTACTATTTGTTTATATACCTTACGTATTTGTTACAATTTTCAATTGTTGTAAAAGTCACTGAAAAGTTTACGTTTGGTCACTAAAAAGAACTCGAGCGAATTTGCAGTCTCTTGAGCTATTGTGAATATGTGCACTGGTTGATGGAGAGCAAAGCAAATTTAAAATGCATTTTGAAATTATTTACATATGTAGAGATTGTGGGTAGTACATATGTATGGTAATGAGTAAATGGAATTTAATCAATACTTAGTATTTTTAGCTTTCAAGTATGTATATATTGCGGTTTAGGCATTCATATGGACCGGTTAATCTGTCAATACTTTAAAAGGTCTGTCTAAGTTAAAACTATTGTGTGGGTTTAGAATTGTATATACATATATTATAGAATATTCACCGGAAATATGAATGTGATCCGGGAAATAGTGTAGGAAATACGAGTGTATTTGTAAGCTTTTTGTTTCCTTAGTGTAATTGGCGCCCAAAACTTGAAACAAGTTTTCTCGACACGATGTTTTCGGAGTCGATGAACAAAATTTTCCCTAGACATCTGGATCGATCTACTTAAAATTATCACACGATCTTCTTCGATATCAGGTTATGATCTCCGTGGTGGCTGGTCCAATCCTTAGATATATGTATTTGTCAGATAATGATCGTAAAAATAAGATTTTGTGTACAGATTTTTAAGCCTCACCGAAGTGTAATTTTTTTCACAAAAAAAATAAATTTTTTGGAAACCCGCCATTTTGTCAAAAATAAAAAAGATGGCTTATTTTTCGGTCATTACCAGTATTCATCTTTTGTAATAATATTTTTTTTGGTTTTTGCGATTCGGGATAATTTTAAAAAAATCTTCCTCATGGCCAGACTCTTTTTTCTGGACGTCCTCCTGGAGAACGGCAACGGGATCAAGGGAGTCCCAAAATTTTCTGAATAAATCACTGATTATTTTAATATCCTTTAAAATATGTATAATTAAAGCCATTAATTGCTGTTTTCGACATATTTGGCGCGCTCGAACTGTAAAAATTAAAGCCGGATGGTTCCACACCTCCGTTAATACAATTCTCTTCACTTAGAAAATTAATGCATATAATATATTTTGCTTCAAATACTATTTATATACAAAAAACTATCCATTAAAACAAATTGGAATTGGGAAAAGCAATTCGAACAGTTTATGAAAGTACATTTCAAATATGTAACGGTCACAAGACAACGTCTAAATCTTATAACATGAAAAGTTCTCAGAACTACACTGATTCTCAATAACAAACGGGTTTTCATGTAGGCTTATTTCAACTCAAATATAATCTGTGGTTTTTAGCTGAGGATTCCGTCAGCAAAAAATATATTTTGTCAATAAGTTTCGACTTTCCCAGAGTGCTTTCCACAACGCAACGTGTGAGGTGCTTACAATGAGCACTGATTATATGTGAGAGCAAAAAGGTATCTGGCGACAAGATACTGAACTCAAGATACTACGCTTCTCAGACCCAAAATATAATATAAAAAAATTCAGATAAAATGTGTTTCAACTTAAGAAGCGACAGTTGATAATTTATGTATTTCTTTCAATATTAAAAAATATCTTTATATTTTAGTAAAAATTTTATTTTTTTTTGTCAAAATTTAAGATTTTTTTCACAATAAATGGGCAATACAAAACTTTTCTCCCAAAGCAACTATTTTCTGGCAACAAAGCTATCACTATTTGCCACCACTGTACAGCTTTGGCGCACATGCTTGTTCGCAAAGCCACTTTGCGATAAGAAACAACATAGACGTCAATTCTCATTTTACGGCGAATTTCTCACGAACACATACACACATATTTATGTTCAAAGCAAATTAATATAAAATTCTGACACCATAAAAACATAACGCGGCGCTTTACTCTAATTTACTTTCCGCTCAGATAGTTCGGTAGTAAATTTTTAATTACAACCGAGTTAATCCGCAATTGACTGCGAAACGTATCGAAAGAGCTGCTCGGCGCGGAATCGTGAAAATAAATATATAATAAATACAATATATAATATAAAAACGCGAATTAGCGAGTCTGAGTTGTTGTTCTTTACGTTTGCGGTTCACCTTCGTGCTTTCGCGTAAGTGGGCGACACAGGAACGCCAACTACCGACAAATTCGCTGACAATAAGTGCAATTAAGGAATTTTGGCGTTTAATAATAGATAATTGTGCAATAATTGAAAGTAAATGTTTGGAAGGTGTAATTTTGCTTTATTAAATAAATATTCTATCGTTTGCAAAACTTTTTATAAGCCACACTTAAGCACAACAGCACATCTGTCTGCCAATTCAGCAGCGTTAGGCAAGAGCCGTCAACCACACAAACTACTAATTTTGCGTAAGTACCCAGAAACATATTTTATTTGTAATACGTTTTTTACTTAGCACCCTTTTAGAGCATTGAAATGCATTTACATATGTGCATTAATTATTATCTAACCCCACGCTAATAAATAACAAAGCCAGCTTTTACCCAACCCCACTTGAACTGGTTCTTTGCGCCCATACATAAGTATTTAGTTGTAGAAGTAAACTAATGGGGGCGCTTCCGCCTCTGCCTCTCTTCCGCTATACCTGTACTTATGCAATGTAGTTGACATTTTGCAACATTTGCCAATTAACAGCCCTACGAACGACAAAATCACACACGAAAGCGCTACATATAAATGAATTTGTTGCCGCAAAAGCGAGACAATAATAAAATATATTCATTCTTTGTTTTGGCGCTAATTTCGTGTTATCGCCTTATGCGTAAACTTGTTCGTGAGTCGTGTGTCATTGTTTTGAACATCAAATTCTGTGCGCACATTCACAATAGAGTGGCGAGCACGGCTAAGAGCAGCCGTTGAATAGTGTTGCCAATTGTTAAACTATAAAAAGAAACAAAATTTTGCACAAAAATTACCAAATATGTATTTTTTAACTAATTGTATTTAACTGAAGATATAATGCTTCGTCTAATTCGTCTAAATATAATTTTTTTGCGTATAGTTATTTAATAATATTAATCATTTTATAATCCTTTATACTTAAAATATAATTTCTGACGATTTTTGCTTTATATTAATACCACTTTAGTTAATTTTATCAGTAATAGATATAAAATTATTTGTCTTTTAACTTTTATTAGATTTTCCTTAAGCCCTATTCCCAACATTTTTCATTCATATATCAATTTAAATTGTATGGTAAGGAATATAAGGATTCAGGTAACAATTTTTTTGTTTAAAAAAAACTACTTCAATTGTTTTAAAAAATTGTATGGGGATATATTGCACATAAATGCACAGAAAATATTTTTAATATGAAAAATTAACAATTTTTCGAGATATACTCGATTTTCCTCGGCGAAAATGAAAAATGCAGTTTTGAGAAAAATAGATTTGTTTTTTAATTTCACTCTAGGTATGCACAGACTAAAATGTGTTGACATTTAGCGAATTTAAGTATTCTAAGAATTCATATTTTATTAATAAAATTATTGGGTTCCGTCGTTTCTGTAGAAGATCTCCTGAAGGTCCTCCACAAAAAGGTGTTTGGCGGTGAGAAAGATAGCTCTGATCCAAATTATCTAAAATAAAAAACCAAAGGGATTACTTTTTGGATAGATAAGTGCAAGTATTGATCAAAGAAATTGTCAAAATTTTGATTGTAGACAAAATGGCGGCTTCCTAACAAAAAAAAATCTTTTTTTGCACGAAAATTTACAATTTAAAGTGACTTAAAAAGTCGAAATTTTTATCAGAAACTTGATTCCTTAGATCATTACCTGACAAAAGTATCTAAGAAAGTCCTGTGAAAACTTCAAGTCAATTGGTCAAGCCGTTGTGAATAAATATTCCTCACCGAATTAGAAAACATCGTTTCGAGAAAAACGCATTTAAAGCGCAGCTGCTACTCCGAGTTACGGAAGGCTGGAGTCCTGCAACAGTGGAAGTCCTTGATTAGCCCTCAAGCGCTATGATAGCAACTCTGGTGTTAAGTTTATCACTACAAATTCAATTAGATGGATTTGTGCATAAATTGTTACTTTTTTTTAACAAATATCAGTTATAAAGTCATCGGTTTTGTTATTGTAATAGTAATAGTTGTTATTATAGTATAAAAAAAATTTAATTCAGAAATGCAAAAACTAAACATTACTATTGTGAATTGCAACTAGAATACAATCCACATAGGTATGAGAATTCAAGAGAGCGCACCCAGTGTCTATTCATCATCTCCGCTGTCGGCTGTGCAGCACCTTATTATGTTAGTTAGTGGAACAAGTTAAGCGACACTTGTTGAATCCAATTGAACACTAGGACCGCGGCAGTTGGCAGAACGTTTCAAGTCTTTGGCACTTTTTATTTTATCTAACTTTAAAAGCGTGATTAACAAGTTAATTTGCAAGTGAAGAAATACAGTGAAGAACAAAAAAAAAGAAGAAATACAAAAATAAATCCAATAATTGAAAGAAAAAGAAAAATTTGGGTGATTATAAATTGCAGTGAATTCCGGTTGTTTTGGTTGCTGGCAGCTGGCTGCTTGCTTGGTGTCTCAAATTGTCTGTCAACTGGCTAGTCTTTAACGGTAACTTAGATCATCAGCCTAAGAATAAAATTTCAAATACGACACAGCGAATCAATGCGAATTGATGCGTGTGAGTGTTTGTAAACAACAAACAAATCAAACTGTTCAAACGACATCTTCTCATTGATCGCACACTCGTTATGCTCATACATGTATGTATGTTTGTATGCTTTGGGTAAACTATTTCAGAAATCAAAACTCGTAAGAGAAAAAACTAAAAACAAAACATGAATGACCATAATAATCATTGCTAGAATTTACCGTATAAGTACCTATTGATCGCATTTCCAAACTAAAAAAAAAAAAACAACTACGTAAAAATATCTAACAACGGAAAAATTTATTTTCGTCAAAAAGACAGTTAAATACATTACAATGATGATAAATAGGGTGTGCAGATGGTTATATGTATACTTTTTGTTTAATCTTATCTGCTTTTGTTGTTGAAAATGTTGTGTATGCGTGTGTGTGTGTAAAGAAATGTAGACCCAGGCCTAATTATTTAATGTAAGTATGTATAGTTTTTGTAGATTACAATAGTAGGGAGTATCTAAAGGGTGTCTTTTGAGGAACTATAGAGCTTTATATCAAATAAACCATAGATGAACACAGAAAGATGACTGAAATAGACAATATTTTGAAGTTCCTAGTTCAAAAATTATCTACATATGTATATGGATTTCGACTTCGTACAGCTTTTCAGACATTTAGCCACCTTAACTGCTGTTAAAGCAAGATAAATTGCTTCTCTATTCTCCAGCTTAGCCAACTTTACCTAAGCAATAACTGATATCTGGTTAATCAGCATAAACACTAGTTGTTCAGCGATGTCAAATCACTTGAGCCAAATAAACCATTGACAGGAGCAATTATTGTTTAAGCCTACTTCAAACGTTGAGTATAGCCTTAGGAAATCACCAAAAGAAATCTTGGTAACAAAGCGAGTTATAAATAACTGAAAATTGTTAGTGGTTTAGTTTCGAACGCTCTGCTTACATTTTGGCAAAGAAAATTATTCAAAATATTGGTGTGTTAGCGCAAAAATGGAGCTTCATTAAAAGTTGCCTACATCGCGGCGCTAAAGAAAAAGGCAGACACCAGACAAAACAAAAGACTTAAGCGACAAACTAGATCCTTTCTCTTTTCAAAAAGCAGTTAAATTCAAAAACTACCTTGGACTATTTAAATTTCTGTATTACTAAAATTATATATATATATTTGGAAATCATTGAAGAAAAAAAAAAGCTGTAATAATGCAGTTGTTCATGAGATGGCGTAACCTGTTGATTGTTCTTTGTTCTAATATTCCGAACAACATTCTGTTACTTTCTTGTCTTTTTTGGTATATGTCATTCATTTGAAGTGTAAATAACAATAGGTTCTTTTAATTCAAATAATATGCCGCACTTAGAGTCCAAAAAAGTGCTTTTGTAAGAAGTTCTTATCTTCTTTTTAAAATGAAGAAAACTTAAGCCGAAAGTCATCGTATTTTGGTCGAAATTTACATGATTTAAATTCTGATTTTTCATAAAAGACGAAGAACGTCCTGGGCGGTGAAAAAAGTTTGAAGATGAGGAACTCAAAACATTACTCGATAAAGATTGCTGCCAAACACAAGAACGTCTCGTAGAATTTTGGAAGCTCCTGAAAGAGCTATTTCAAAATATTTAAAGGCAACCTGATGCATTTAAAATCAAAGGTATTGGGTCCCTTATAAAAGATGCCGATTTTGTTTGTCAGAAATACTGCTTGAACGCTACTAAAAGACAAAAATAAGTCTGTTTTGTATAGGATTGTGATTGGTTATGAAAAATAGATCTATTAAGACAACCCTTAAGCGTTTTTGACTGGTACAAAGAGGGCATTTTGACGACGGACCACGTCCAGGACGGTCAACAACGTGAACTGATGATTTACACGCCAATAAAATACAGTAATTGCTGCTTGTGAATCGGCGATTAACGGTCAGAGACTTTCTGGCATTGTTAGAATATGGTAAGGATCGGCGAAAACCATTTTGAAAGATCATTTGGGCCTAAGAAAAGTGAAAGCACGATTGATTTCAAATACAATGCTTTCCCACTAATAGGATATCATTAGACGTATTATTACAGGCGATCAGTCTTGGATCTCTGCTTACGACCCAGAAACAGACGATCAATCGGCGTAATATCGTGGCAAAGGTGAGCCGAAGTCGAAAAAATCCCGTCAAAGTCAACAATCAACACAATGTCAACAAGGAATACAATTTGAGTGTTATGCGTGAAGCTATTCGTAAAAGAGGCCGGAACTAAGGGCCGACAACTCTTGGTGTTGGCACCTCGATAATACACCATCGCATACTACATAGATTCTTCGTTGGTTCTTCTCGAACTTTTAACCTTTAATTTGCCACAACCACTTTGCCTGATTTAGCTCCTTGTATCTTCTGGCTATTCAGCAAACTCGAAACGTCCGCTCTGTGGAAATCCTTTTGAGTCAATTGAATACAATAATTGTGAATCACCACGTGCATTGAAGGCTAATCCGGAAATTGACACAACAACTGTTTCTAGGATTGGAAAAAAGTTGGGGCGAATCGATAACTTTCATAACAAATACAAACTTTTTGACGTCTGAAAATCTCCTTATAAAAATTTATGAACAGTTTGAAAATAACTAACGACTTTGAAAAGGTCTAAATACACGAAGAATGGCATCAATCCGTACAAAAAGAAAGTCTACCAAATATTTATATACACTTTCACAAAAATATAATTTTAAGGCAATCTAAAAGTAATTTACTAACTTTTTGTACTTGAAACAGACGAAAAAATACATTTAACAAAACTCATATGTTGTATTAATTACCTTTCTCACCACATGATAGCTCCCTTGGTTAAGTTTGCAAAACAAAAATTGTAGCTTTTCATATAATCAATTATCTTTTAGAACCCATAAACACTAGATAAACTCGCATTCATGCCACACAAATCGATATAACCGTTAACTGTTGAGCGACTAAACAATTTAAAGTGATTAATATGCTTGAGAAGTAATTACCTTCATTCACAAAAGTAGATATTATTTACATATATATGTACATGCTTGTCTGTTAGTGCGCTTGTATATGCTTTGTAGATTCTTCAATTCTTTCTCACAAATGTTTTTCTTGGCTGACATTGACTGCATACATATATTTTCAAGCATTTTCAAGCAAAGCAGATCAACACAAATGGAAAGCCTCAAGCTCAATTATAGAGACTGTAGAATTGAAGAGGCCTCCAAAAAATACAAAAACATAGTACGCACTCGCAACCAGCTGTAAATTTGTATGTGTATGTATGCACTTCCTCTTACTTCCGCACCTCCAGCGGCACCAATGGTGGCGCCCAAGTCTGACGACCAGCCGGCCGGCTTCGTCATCCAACTCAATGAGCCACTGATATATTATATGCACACAAATGTATGCATATATGCATACATATATGTATGATGAGCGTCTCGAGTGTGTATTCTAGTCATGCATTCGGTGCGATGGTCGTTTCTCGTTGGTAAAAGTATACTGTAATATGTATGTTTGTATGTATGTATATGTAAGTATAAGTGTTTGTTGCTGGTATTTTTAGTTTGTCATTTCCATTGGTATTTCGGTGTTGTCAGTACTAAATCAACTAGCACGGTAGTAGCAACAGCAACAGCACTGAGCATAACAGATAACGCAAGCGTAGCAGCCGGAAAGGCACCAATTAACCAACCCAACCGAATAATCAACTGTTCAACCAACCATATATTTAATAATAACAATAAAACAATTAAAGTGTCACTGGTGTTATTTTAATGAAAAAGTTGCTACAACATTTTCAGCGTGTGCGGACCGATTGCAAAACTACAAATAATTATATTAAAAAAAAAAATTAATAATAATAATAACAAATTAAAAAGAGTTCCAAAAACCTTTGTGGCGCTCACTGGACACGTAAGTAGAAAATTACAACCGTATGATTTATTATTAGCGGAAAATATATAAATTTTATACCTAGGTAGTGACTAGAAAGAATATGGAAGTTGTAATTATTTTTATTTGAAAATATATAAAGTATGAAAAGTTTTCACATGCACAGAAGGTACAAGTTGTTACACTATATGATCAAATTTGACCCGGACTGATAAAAAAAGACTTAAATTTTTAAATTCAGCCTAAAAATCGTCTCTAAAATATGCCAGTAACAGGCATGCCAATGCTTAATCCAATTTTTCACACACCAGTTATAAGACTCTGTGACTCTCGCGTTTTGCCAAAAAGTCAGTCATAGTCATGTATAATACGAAAAATCTATGAATATTTCGCCCCACAAATCGGGTCGATACTTCACATAAATGCCAAAAAACGACCAAATACTATTCCTTGATCTTTCGAGCCTGCGGAACGAATTAGTGAACCACACTGCAGTAATCAAAGAAAACGATCAGCATTACCTTGATTTGCACCCGATTTTGATGCGGTTCTTTCGTTTTCGGATAATTTTTAAAGCGCCATTAGCTAGATTGTTGAACCATTTCGATGCTATGTATATTCATAAACCCACATCTCGCCACAAGTATTGATGAATATAGGGTCCGCAGCAATGTTCTCAAGCATCTCTTTTGTGACCTCTACTCAAGTCTGTTCAATCAACCATTTTTGGGTTCAAGTCTAGCATTCATAAGCTTTATACCAAAAACATTAACCGAAATGTGTTGATTCGATCCATGAGCTGTCGCGATCCTCTGCTATCTCTCTAATATCAACAAGACAATTTTCGACCACTTCGTTGAAGAACCAAGCAACAGACAAAAACATTTTCAAAAGTTCATTTTGAAAAGAAAAGTCTAGACCAATACTGAGGTAATATTATTTTGAATCTCCTGACAACCAAGTACTTATAAATCGGGGGATGATTCTTGACAAACTATACAGTTTACATATAGTTTCGTCAAGTTCCACTGTTCACCGAATTAGAGGGCAACATTTTTATGGTCACAGTTAGTTTATCTTGGAAAGATTCAATATCCATTTGCTTGAAAAGATTTAAATTTTTCCTTAAAGCATTCTTAGCTTCTTGGATATTTGATCAGGCAGTCATAAAAGCTCAATTGGTACAATACATCGACTCGATACACAAATATTTTTAAAAATTTCTTTCATAAAGAGAATTCTTCGAGGAAAAAATCTGGGTTCGCTGCTGTTGCGTGGACTGAATGGTCCTTGGAAGGGTGTATTCTGTATAAATGATAGATAAAAGCTTCATCAATTCAGATCAAGTTTCGGTTACCGAAGTTTCCCGAAGACCTTTCAAAAAATTAGCTTTACGAATGCTGATTTATAAAAGCTATTTTTCGTAGTAGAATTTTTTTTTCATGTATAGCCTAAAACAAAAAATTATTATATTTATTACTCGGATATAACATTATATAAAGGACACGTCAAAAAATTAAAGAAAATCCTAATAACCAAGACAGTTATCCTCCAAGAACACTGGCGTTTTTACTCAGGTTTTATAAGTGATGCTCTGAACATTGCATGTTTTCAGAAAAAATAGGATTCAGGAAGAAGTATGACGGTCTGCTCAGCGTTTCTGCCGAAAACTCCGGTCATTGATCTTAGTAGAAATTTCAAACGATTTTATGTTGCCAGGTAAATGATAACTTGTTTCCGGTAAGATTTAATACAATCCTTCGTACAATTCAGTGTCCAAAGTTTTAAAATTATGACAAACACTATTCATATTCAAAAAAAATAGTTTTCTTGTTCGCATTTTCAATAGTTTTCGCATTCCACTATCAAATAGCGTCTTTTAGGTCACTGCCTAGGCAAAACAATTTATATATTTTTCTTTTCTTACGAACTTTCCAAAGTATTTAAGCGTATTCTTTTACTGATTCATTTAATTACGATAATTTTGTTTGCTTTTTCTTCCACATTTAACGATATGATTTATGCCGGCGGCAACTGATTTCTACTTCATTCATACATTTATGTTGTTTTTTTGCACAACTTTATTGTGTCGTCGCATAAAAAAATAATAACAATTGCCATTCAATAATCATCGACAGTCGCCAAAAAAAAATTACGACGAAATACCAATTGTGATATCGAATACACAGTCAATAAGAAATAAGCGCAAAAATGCATCAATTCAAATTAACCGAAATGAAAACGAATCTGCTCTACGCGCCCGAATCATACGCGCTGGCGCATGCCGTCTCCGCCGATCTGAACACGATGAAGGGCACGCTCGCTTGGCAATTTGCCGTGATTTTCGGCAACTTCGAGGAGCTCAGCAAGCAGCCGATAACCGTGGGCAATGTCGCCGTTATGGAGCACCAATCGCGTTTCATTTACTTTCTGGTGACGAAGGAAAATGTTTACGAGACCACAACATACAACACATTGCATGCGGCGTTGATTTGTATGCGCGAACATATGGTAATTTGTGATTTCGATAACACATTTCTCAATTTTGACATACCAAACTAATAAAAACAAAAACTTTAAGCGGTTAGCGGTTTCAAGCAATGCGATTTGCAATTAAATAAGCTACTATAGTACATATTAACAAGTGGTAGAAAATAGGCGAACTAAGATATTTTCTTATGTATTTGGCAGAAATTATCAGCAAATGTGACCATTTTATATTTATATATTTACACTTCCTACTAAAAACCGCAGATTACGGTACTTTATTGTGGTGATGTCACTTTTAAACATAAAAAATGCACATAATGCATATGTTTGAAAAGAAGTGTATGTTCAGAAATATAATAATTCAAAAGAGTCTAAGTAATCTTTTCCGAGTTTTCGAAAATCCATTTCTAAGCTGGAATTAAGTTTTGGACGTTGTAGATACTTTACTATTGTTATTGTCATTGAACGAGAGAGAGGAGAAAGGATATTTAAAACAGCATACCTTCAAAGAGAAGCCAAGAAATTATTGGGTAGTCGAAAAAAAATTTCATATTTTTGTCAATATATCGTATATCTGTAGTGCTAGAGAGCAGAGTAGAAAGGTGAAACCTCGCTCTGAACGAACTATCGTTGAAAAAATCGATGAAATTATGGAAAAGATTGACCAGGACTGTCACATAAGCGGCCATGGCATCGCTAAGGACCTTAACATTCATCATCAAATGGTTTTGAACCATTTAAAAAAGGCTGACTACAAAAAGAAGCTCGATGTTTGGGTACCACATAAATTGTCTGTAAAAAATTTAATGGACCGAATAAACATCTGCGATTCTTTGCTGAAACAAAATTGAAATCGAACCACTTCTAAAGCGATTGGTAACAGGAAACGAAAAATGGGTCAAATACGATAAAAAATGTGCGAAAAAGATCATGGTTCAAACATAATGAAGCTCAACAAATGGTCGCAAAGTCAGGATTGGCGCCTCGAACAGTTATGCTGAGTGTTTGGTGGGATTGGAAAGGAATTATCCACGATTAGCTGCTCCAGCCTTGTCGAACGATTGATTCTACATTTTACTGTTAACAACTGTTGATATTGAATCAAGCAGTCGAAAAAACGGCCAGAACTGATCAACAGAAAGCGCTTCATCTTCCACCAGGACAACGCTAGACCACACACATTTTTGATGACTCGGCAAAAACTGGGCGAGCTTGGCTGGGAAGTTTTGATGCATCCACCTTATAGCCCAAACTTTGCACCATCGGACTATCATTTGTTTCGGTCAATGTAGAACTCCTTTATAGAGAAGATGGCTTCAAGAAAGGCCTTTGAAAATTACTTGCCGCAGTTTTTCGCTGAGAAACCAGAAAAGTTTCACACTGGTGGAATAATGTCTGTAACGGAACAATAGCAAAAAGTGGTCGACCAAAATGATACATACATACATATTTGGTTCATTATAGATAAAAAAAAAAAACAAGTTGAAGTTTGATTAGAAATACGAAAATACTTTTCGACTACCCAATATAAGGGACATAAAAGATTCCCCAAATAGTTGTAGATTGTTGCCGAGTTAGAGGTTCTTGTATAGATAAAATTTAAGTCCAGACCCGCAGTTCCGACTATGGTATGATGCGTGCCAAGCTGAGCTAATTTATCGTCTCCTTTTGTATGCGAATTACTCTCTCAGTTTTTGAGATATCGTTCTGAGATTTTGTATATGTCATTTTCTCTCTAAGAAACTGCTCCGTTATACGATATAGCTGTCGTGCAAACTGATAGATCAAAATCAAGTCCTTGTACTTATGCAAATTTTGTCATATATTATTTTCCAAGGCAGCGATACCATCTTCAAAGAAATTGTTCAGATCGGACCACTCTAGCTTATAGCTACCATACAAACAGGCCAGGCAAAATCGAGATACAGTCCTTTTATATTTTTATGCTATACGAAATGTTTCTTTGAAGGTCGTTGTAGCAACGGCACTACCGAAGTTACTTTTTTCTTGCTTTTCTAACGAGTCTGTTGGTTTTTTAGACTCATCAGAGCATCTGATCCCCAAATGCGGTAGTAAGTGATTTAATCCTTTCAATATAAAAAATGTACCATAAAGATGCCTAACCGATTTTTAAGCAGATAATTTTTTGCATAGCAATTATGTACATATACATACATATATTTATGTATATATATATAAAAATATGCGATCATTACCGTCATGCTTAAATGAAAGTAAGAGTGTAAATAATGCCACCAACTCCAAAAGAACGTGCCGTGGCTTACCGCTAAGTGGATTAAAGACAATACTAACACATTTCAACTACAATGAGACATTTATTCATGAAATGACGCACACATATCAAATTTCATTAAAAAAATGTTTGAACTTGAAACCCCGATTTTTTTCCAAAGCGCATACACGAGATCACAAAAATCGCCATGCCGCGCATTTGCTGTGGCACGGACGGCTTGGAGTGGCGACGTGTCAAGCAGTTAATACGCACCGTATTCGCCAGAGAGACCAACGTGGAAATATTGGTTTGCAGCTACAATCAAACGGTGGTAAGTTGACACTTGACACCCGCTGACACTGAAATGTATTATTCAATAATTATTTATTTCAAATACAAACAAGACAATACCGCCAAAATGTCAAATTGTCGAAGAGAAGGGCAACATCTTAAACGCGCCGCAGGACTTCTCGCTGGTGCACTCGACTAGCGCCGACTTTGCCATGTCCAGCGGCATAGGCTTGCACTTCAAATGCAAATTTGGACAGATCAATGAGTTACAAAAACAAAACAAACATGTTGGCAATGTGGCGGTGTTGAAGGACAACAACCGTTATATCTACAATTTAATAACCAAGGAACGTAGTCATGAGAAGTGCACTTATCCGGCGCTCTACTATGCGCTGATGGCAATGCGCGAGCATGTGGTAAATTTTCTGCACAACAAAAACAAATTAAAATTATTTTTTTGTGATATTACTAATTTCCATTTCTTTCTTTTGCAAACTAGGAGCAAAACAATGTGACCAAGCTGGCCATACACAGATTCGGTGGCGATATCGATCGCTTGAGTTGGTTGCGTGTTAAGAACATTGTGGAATTCGTATTTTGCAATAATGCCGTGGAGATCATTGCATATGTATATGATCCACCAGAGGTAGTACGCAGACGCTCACGTGATTCACGCTCACGCTCGCGCACTTTGGAGTCCATGGTTAATCGCATGTCGCTTTCACGAGACTTTCCTTGAATGAAGTGGGAGTTGAAGCAGGCGAAGATTTTAAGTTAAAATGTGAAATGTGTTTTTTTTTACACCCACACATAAGCACACATATACAATTAATTTATTAATATTTTACTCAAACACCACATATTTATAACCTTAATTTTAAGTTTATTACCTACACTGAAAGCGATGTTCCAGAAGGACAAACATTGAAAGTTTTTTTTATTGGAAGAAAAGTTATGTTGGCGCAGAGTAAATTGTATTTGTGTTGAAAAAAAGTTAAAACAAAACGAATGTTATTTATTTGGTATTAAAATATCATTCAGAGTGTGATTAAACAATAAAAATTGGCATCAAAAATATTTTCAAGCAATATGTGCTCTCATTCCACATTTATTATTTTTTTGAGTTTGCTAATTTAAGACTAATATTTTTAAAACATTTTTTAAATATTATTTTACTTTAATATATTATCTAAATTTTTTTATTGGCTTTTTAAGTCCAAATTTATTTTATTTTTACAACATTTAAACTGTATAAAAAATCTCTCAAAAATCCAAATTATTTTCGCAAAGCGATGTTTTTTTTTTAGCTTATAAGTATGTCTTTATATACATATATATACTATACATATATACATATATTCATTAAAAATGAGGAATCATAGATAACTCAAATTATGACAAGAAAATTGACACAATTCCAAATGTAAATAAACGATGTCAAACACACGCACACATGCACACACGCGAAATCTAATTTTTAACAAAAAGTGTAATTTAACATTTTTGCTAACTACACTGTTGTTCAAAATAATAAATAAATAAATAAAATTCGTTGATAACTAAAAGCATTCCAAGAAAAAGTATTTTCCTTTTCTGCTATAATGAAATTGTGTTTAACAAAAAAACTGCAAATTTTTCACAGAACTCAATGACTCATTTTCACAAATTCCAGCGCCAAGCACTATAATCAGCCAAGCACCATTTCACATCACTACCGCACAACAACTACGCCAAAACATGTCTGCAGATTCGAAATTCAAATTAACTGAGGTTGAGGGTGACCTTTTCAGCGCACCTGAAACACACTCGCTGGCGCATTGCGTAGGCGCGGACTTTGCCATGGGCGCCGGCATTGCGGTAAAGTTCAAACAAATCTACGGACAAGTGGACCAGTTACGGGCACAGGGTGTACAATCCGGCGGCGTTGCAGTGTTGCAAGACAAAGAACGTTACATTTACTATCTGGTAACCAAGCCACAAAGTTGGGGCAGTCCCACCTATGATAGCTTACGCGCATCGCTGGTGGCCATGCGTGAGCATATGGTAAGCAGTTGAAAGGCCTAATTGTATTACGTGGAATTAAAATATTTTTCTAAATTTCTTTTTTTTTAACCAACAGCGCAAGAATAAGGTGCAGAAGTTGGCTATACCGCGCATTGGTTGCGGCATCGATGGACTTGAATGGGACAAGGTGAGCGCTGAATTGTGTAAGGTGTTCGACGGTGAAGAACTGGAAATTGTTGTATACAATTTTGTGCCGAAATAATGTTATTTAGCAAAGTTTGTTATTTTGTTAAAATAAATAAAAATATCACTTAATGCTGAGCATTGCAGGTATTTCTACTAGATGAGACTTGATAATTGTTAAATAAAATAAAAAAATATATACATATATTGAAAGCTTTTTTTTATTTCTGCATATAAGAATAGAAAACGGTAAGCTGTAATGTTTTAGTAAATAAATACAGTAAAGTGTAAGACTAAAAACACAAAAAAGAGCTTTAACATAACAACAGTAATTAACATCTAAAAATCTTATTGTTTATTAAAATAAATAAGTTATATTAATATTTGTACTTAACACTTTATGGCACATAATTATAAACAAGTATTTCAATTGGCGTATCCTTGAAGACTTCTTGCAACAAATCCTTAACTTTTTGCCAAACCAAACCATCGAGACCACAGCCAATACGCGGTATGGCCAATTTATAAACCTCATTTTTGAGCTGTAGAGATATTTATAAACAATAGAATAATGAATTAATACAAATATGCAGTTATAATAGCGAAAAGGATTTGCGTATTTAAATTTGATTAAATTCGTCAAAAATTAAGTGTGCGTTTAAAAACTAGCTAGTCCAACAAAATTAAATTTTTGTTTATATAACTTACCATATGTGTTTTCATTGCGTGCAGTGAATCGTGTAGTGTTTGATAGGTAGGTTTACCCCAACTACTCTGTTTGGTGACCAAATAATAAATGAAGCGCGTCTTGTCCTGCAAGATTGCTACGCCGCCAGGCTTGACATTTTGTTGCTTTAGCCTGGGTATTTGGCCGAATTTATTTCTAAAAAGTTTACAATATAATTAAAGAACTTTTCATTCAGTCATACGTTAATAAAATAACTGCTACTCACCTAAATTTTACAGCAATTCCTTTGCCAAGTCTCATATCGGCTGCTACACAATGCGCCATTGAATATTTCTCATTCGCGCTAAACAAGTCGCCAGTAATTTCTTTAATTTTACAGGTAGACATGTTTTTTAAGGGTTTCCGGATATTAAAATTTAAATTAACTTTATTTGTAAATCAAATAAAGGGTGATTTTTTAAGAGCTTGATAACTTTTTTAAAAAAAAAAACGCATAAAATTTGCAAAATCTCATCGGTTCTTTATTTGAAACGTTAGATTGGTTCATGACATTTACTTTTTGAAGATAATTTCATTTAAATGTTGACCGCGGCTGCGTCTTAGGTGGTCCATTCGGAAAGTCCAATTTTGGGCAACTTTTTCGAGCATTTCGGCCGGAATAGCCCGAATTTCTTCGGAAATGTTGTCTTCCAAAGCTGGAATAGTTGCTGGCTTATTTCTGTAGACTTTAGACTTGACGTAGCCCCACAAAAAATAGTCTAAAGGCGTTAAATCGCATGATCTTGGTGGCCAACTTACGGGTCCATTTCTTGAGATGAATTGTTGTCCGAAGTTTTCCCTCAAAATGGCAATAGAATCGCGAGCTGTGTGGCCATCTTGTTGAAACCACATGTCAACCAAGTTCAGTTCTTCCATTTTTGGCAACAAAAAGTTTGTTAGCATCGAACGATAGCGATCGCCATTCACCGTAACGTTGCGTCCAACAGCATCTTTGAAAAAATACGGTCCAATGATTCCACCAGCGTACAAACCACACCAAACAGTGCATTTTTCGGGATGCATGGGCAGTTCTTGAACGGCTTCTGGTTGCTCTTCACCCCAAATGCGGCAATTTTGCTTATTTACGTAGCCATTCAACCAGAAATGAGCCTCACCGCTGAACAAAATTTGTCGATAAAAAAGCGGATTTTCTGCCAACTTTTCTAGGGCCCATTCACTGAAAATTCGACGTTGTGGCAGATCGTTCGGCTTCAGTTCTTGCACGAGCTGTATTTTATACGGTTTTACACCAAGATCTTTGCGTAAAATCTTCCATGTGGTCGAATAACACAAACCCAATTGCTGCGAACGGCGACGAATCGACATTTCACGGTCTTCAGCCACACTCTCAGAAACAGACGCAATATTCTCTTCTGTACGCACTGTACGCATTCGTGTGGTTGGTTTAATGTCCAATAAAGTAAACTGAGTGCGAAACTTGGTCACAATCGCATTAATTGTTTGCTCACTTGGTCGATTATGTAGACCATAAATCGGACGTAAAGCGCGAAACACATTTCGAACCGAACACTGATTTTGGTAATAAAATTCAATGATTTGCAAGCGTTGCTCGTTAGTAAGTCTATTCATGATGAAATGTCAAAGCATACTGAGCATGGTATAGAGGAGTAGGGAAAGTCCCATTCACCATAGAAAAAAAGCCATTCACAGTCCTTAAGCTACCCCCCAAGGGTACGTCAAAATAAAAATGTCATGGCCACCTCTGGTGAATAAGGGTGGCGAGAGGTCAAAACGGGTTGCAAAAAGCGAAAATGCTAAAATATTGAATTATAAATTTATAGTACTATATTTGTATATGTATAAATACTATTTTCAATTTCTGTTATAGAATGAAGTTTAATGCTTTAATGCTGTTAAAAAGATTTAATTATGTCTTCTTGATATAAATAAATATGCTATATATTTTAAAGCGTTGTAGTTAATTTATTCATGGACAAATTGAAAATTATTTTTGGTAATGTAGGTACCAAAAGAGATAACTATTGTGGAAAAATTTGGTATTACATATCATAATAATTCGTCTGAACAGTAAAACACAATTTCTTACTTTAAGATAAATCAAGAGATAATTATAATAGCCATGTTTTCTGAATTTTAAGTATAAATTTTTGTAATCACAAACTACATACACGTTTTATATGTCAGAATTTAACTATATGCCGGCGATCAGGAATCCTACTCTTTCCCAAATGGAGTGTTTGATTATTCTCACAGTTTTACCACATTATTTTTTAGTTCTAAGCTAAGTTTTTAAATAAACAGGATTCTTAAAGAAATTATTTTTTGAATTTGCAATATCTATATAGTAGTAAAAAGTAGTTTAAATTAGCTTATGCAACACTATTTTGCCATGCTCAGTAGCAATACTGGCATAGAATTTAAAAAAAATAAATGATTGTTCCAAATATATTCCGTTTGAAATTATTCAAATCGATAATAACTTGTTTGGCCCAATTAAAAATACAACTCAAATTCCTTAATTTTTAATAGCGGTTCATTATTAGCCAAATTACATTTATTTGTTTTTTTAATATAAACTTCCACTTATAATCGACCATAATTCACTAGATGTAAAGACGAATTGTAATTCGCGGAGATGCAAATGTTTATTTTTCAAATCGCTGCTTGGTCACCAACGCTGCCAACTTTCATTTGATGAGTGTTTTTATTATTTGCTTGGCTGTTGTTAGCGTTGTTGTCATTATAGTAGTTTTATGCAAACATACGTAGTTCATCTATCGGTTTTGGTGGAGCTGGTTCC
This sequence comes from Bactrocera correcta, assembly GCA_027475135.1. Taxonomy (NCBI): domain Eukaryota; kingdom Metazoa; phylum Arthropoda; class Insecta; order Diptera; family Tephritidae; genus Bactrocera; species Bactrocera correcta. The sequence continues at coordinate 2,002 of JAPZAG010001677.1, read as the reverse complement.
TCCCACTCTCCCAATTCGGCATCATAATATTGCGCAGCACGATATGGTCGCAATTTCCATGGTAAATGCTCTTCCAAGGAGGTCAATTGTACATCCAAACGACATCGGTAATACATTTGCGTTTAAGCTCAGTGAACTTGACTTTCGATAGGAAGGTAGGATTGTTGTTGTTGTTGTTTTAACGGCAGAAGGTAGGATCGCAACGCATGTCTTAACGACGGTATCCCCACCATTTTTCATCTTTGCGCATAACACGATGGAACCAGTCAATTAATTCGCTCAACTGGTAACGCTTTGATCTGAAAGATGGGTGTTGAGTGTTTAGCCTTATTTAAATTTAATTTTGCTCTAAACCTACCCAACAGCTTGATAAACCTGACTAGCAGTTTTGGGATCCTTAGCGCAATTGACAATAGCTTGTGCAACATCCGAATGTACTCACCGTAGTATTTGCTCTTCAAAAAATTGCTTCCACCCTCAAGCACAAAGCTCATTGGTTTGGGACTAGCGTTCTACACCAGCTCCTTCGCTGAATCTATAAAAAAATTAAAATATACTTATTAAATATTTTGAAATAAAATTTAATTATAGCTTACCTAGAAACGCGACGTGCACCTTCCACGAGCACGTCATTGAGTTTAAAATTTTTTCTCGAATTCACGACCAACTAATTTGATAACTACATTTGAGAACTTCTCAGCATCGCGCATAGCTTTTTCATCTCTTGAATAATAAAATTGGAACAGCGCCTGACCCATTACGCAGCAATATTAACGAGGCCATGTTTAGTTATTTTGTACTTTTATTGGAATAAAATATCAGCCGATTTGTTGTTTATCGCCCCAAGGGAAATTTGTAAACACTTCTTCCAGATTCAAATAACTAAATAAGCCATCGTAAAGCATTTAATTATGAAATAAACTCAAACAAATTGTCTTGCAAAAACCTTCGTTACGATGACAAAAATGTAAATATGGCTGTGAATGAGCATAATCTAGACCCCACCATTCGGCACGGTTGCTTATTTGTTCGTAACATTTTTCTGTGGTGAACATTTATTGACTTACCACAGTTAAAAAAAGGCATAAATAAAAAACTCAATTTTTCATGTATTTGCTCATATTGTACTCATCTTTAAAAATATATATTAAAATAAAACAATTTTCTTTTGGAAATATATTAAAGTTTTATATATAACCAATATTTTTGGGACAACTTTTCGATAAATTTTAAGAAAATAACACAATGCAACCATTTTCCGGTTAAAAGTCGGCCATCTTGGTTAAAAGTCGGCCATCTTGGATTCCAATAGAAACTCAACCCCGGAGTACACTTGACGTTTCTACAGAGGCACCTCTCAGCTGTGTCTTTGTTTACATAACATCAGCTGATACTTTCTCTACTCCTCCTCTACCGTGATACTGAGCATCTTTCTCTTTGACACCATGTCTGAAATCCCACGTAATCTGTCAAATACTAATGCATGAAAATCCTAACCTCAAAAAAATCACCCATATTGTTATCGATAGTTTTTTCTTTCTTAATTTATAAAAATAAGTACTATTATTAACAGAAATCAAGAAGGGCAGAAATTGTTATTAAGTAAAATGTAACATATAACTTTTAGAATATTAAATCCAAATAAATCACCCAATTGAATTGGTAATGCATTATTTTTCCAACTGGAGGGAGACAACCGGGTGAAAGATAATATGCATAATCAGTAAAATAATGCTAAATATTTATATTTTTAGAAAAGTAAACGAATACGATATTTTTGGACTTTCCTGATCATGCAATATTGACGTTGTGAAGATTTATTCAAAAATATCCTAATATAAAACATTTGTTTAGTTTGATGCACAAAAATAAATTTTCTTTTAAGAACTTTTTTTATGTATCACCCTGTTGCGGAGTGTGTGTGAATTCAGCGCTTTCCAAACACTTCCTAAATGCCTATTTGACAATCTGCCAACGACAACTGACTTCATTATAGAAATGG
>JAPZAG010001676.1:0-27714 GCA_027475135.1 Bactrocera correcta | reverse complement strand
TTACGGAATTCTTTCAAATTACTGTCGTTATGGCGTTAAGGCTTTATTTCACCTTAAATACGTTAAAGATGGTTAATTAACTTTAATATGTTAAACTAATGATTTGAAGCATTTCGATATCGATTGCTAAATGTGTATATACAAGAAAATCGACTTTATACCTAAATATAAGATTACGGAATTCTTCCAAATGTACTGTCGTTATGCCGCCATGGTTTGCATCAACTTCAATACGTTAAAGAAGGTTAATTAACTTAAATATGATAAACTAATGATTTGAAGATTTTCGAAATCGACTGCTAAATGCATATATACAACAAAATCGACTTTATACCTAAATATAAGATTACGGAATTCTTCCAAATGTACTGTCGTTATGCCGCCATGGCTTTATATCAACTTCAATACGTTAACGAAGGTTAATTAACTTAAATTTGTTAAACTAATGATTTGAAGCATTTTGATATCGATTGCTATATGTGTATATACAAAAAAATCGAATTTATACCTAAATATAAGATTACGGAATTCTTCTACATGCACTGCCGTTATGCCGCCATGGCTTTGTGTTAACTTCAGTGCGTTAAAGTAGGTTCGTTAACTTAAATATGTTAAACTAATGATTTAAAGCATTTCGATATCGATTGCTAAATGAGTATATACAAGAAAATCGACTTAATACCTAAATATAAGATTACGTAATTCTTCCAAATGCTTTGCCGTTATGCCGTTAAGGCGTTTGTCGATTTCAGTAAGATAAAGAGGGTTAAATAACTTAAGTATGTTTAACTAATGATTTGAAGCATTTCGATATCGATTGCTAAATGTGTATATAGAAGAAAATCGACTTTATACCGAAATATAAGACTACGGAATTCTTCTAAATGCACTGCCGTTATGCCGTTATGGCTTCATTTTAACTTCAGTTCGTTTAAGAAGGTTTATTAACTTAGATATGTTACACCAGTTATTTGAAGCATTTTGAAATCGGTTGCTTAATGCATATATACATGAAAATCGACTTTCTACCTAAATATAAGTTTACGGAATTCTTGCAAATGTACTGTCGCTATGCCGCCATGGCTTTTTATCAACTTCAATATGTTATAGAAGGATAATTAACTTAAATATGTTAAACTAATGTTTTGAAGATTTTCGAAATCGATTGCTAAATGCATATATACAAAAAAATCGACTTTATACCTATATATAAGATTACGGAATTCTTCAAATGCACTGCCGTTATGCCGTTAAGGCGTTTGCAGACTTCAGTAAGATAAAGAGGGTTAATTAACTTAAATATGTTAAACTAATGATTTAAAGATTTTCGAAATCGATTGCTAAATGCATATATACAACAAATTCGACTTAATACTTAAATATAAGATTACGGATTTCTTCTACATGCACTGCCGTTATGCCGCCATGGCTGTGTGTTATCTTCGGTTTGAAGTAGGTTTTTTAACTTAAATATGTCAAACTAATGATGTGAAGCATTTCGATATCGATTGCTAAATGAGTATATACAAGAAAATCGAATTTATACCTAAATATAAGATTACGGAATTCTTCTACATGCATTGCCGTTATGCCGTTAAGGCGTTTGAAGACTTCAGTAAGATAAAGAGGGTTAATTAACTTAAATATGTTAAACTAATGATTTGAGGAATTTTGATATCGATTGCTATATGTGTATATACAAGAAAATCGACTTTATACCTAAATATAAGATTACGGAATTCTTTTAAATGCACTGCCGTTATGCAGTTATGGCTTCATGTTAACTTCTGTTCGTTAAAGAAGGTTTATTGACTTAAGTATGTTAAACTAATGATTTGAAGATTTTCGAAATCGATTGCTAAATTCACATGTACAAGAAAATCTTCTTTATACATAAATATAAGATTACGGAATTCTTCCAAATGTACTGCCGTTATGCCGCCATTGCTTTATATCAACTTCAATACGTTAAAGAAGGTTAATTAACTTAAATATGTTAAACTAATGATTTGAGGCATTTCGATATCGATTGCTAAATGTGTATATACAAGAAAATCGACTTTATACCTAAATATAAAATTACGAAATTCTCCCAAATGCACTGCCGTTATACCGTTTTGGCTTTATGTAAACTTCAGTAAGATAAAGAAGGTTAATTAACTTAAATATGTTAAACTAATGATTTGAAGCATTTCGATATCGATTGCTAAATGTGTATATACAAGAAAACCGACATTATACCTAAATATAAGATTACGGAATTCTTCCAAATGCACTGCCGTTATTCCGCCATGGCTTTATGTCAACTTAAATACGTTAAAAAAGGTTAATTAACTTAAATATGTTAAACTAATGAGTTGAAGCATCTCGATATCGATTACCAAATGTGTATAAACAACAAAATCGACTTTATACCTAAATATAAGATTACGGAATTCTTCCAAATGCACTGCCGTTATTCCGCCATGGCTTTATGTCAACTTCAATACGATAAAAAAGGTAAATTAACTTAAATATGTTAAACTAATGATTTGAAGCATTTCGATATCGATTTCTAAATGCATATATACCAGAAAATCGACTTTATACCTAAATAAAAGATTTCGGAATTCTTTCAAATTACTGTCGTTATGGCGTTAAGGCTTTATTTCACCTTTAATAGGTTAAAGATGGTTAATTAATTTTAATATGTTAAACTAATGATTTGAAGCATTTCGATATCGATTGCTAAATGTGTATATACAAGAAAATCGACTTTATACCTAAATATATGATTACGGAATTCTTCCAAATGTACTGTCGTTATGCCGCCATGGTTCGCATCAACTTCAATACGTTAAAAAAGGTTAATTATTTTAAGTATGTTAAACTAATGGTTTGAAGCATTTCGATATCGACTGCTAAATGTGTAAATACAACAAAATCGACTTTATACCTAAATGTAAAATTATAACATTACGGAGTTCTTCTAAATGCACTGCCGTTATACCGTTAAGGCTTTATGTAGACCTCATTAAGCTAAAAAATGTTTATTAACTTAATATGTTAAACTAATGATTTGAAGCATTTCGATATCGACTGCTAAATGTGTATATGCAAAAAAAATCGAATTTAAACCCAAATATAAGCCCTTATGCCGCCATGGCTTTGTGTTCACTTCAGTGCGTTAAAGTATGTTTGTTAACTTAAGTAAATATGTTAAACCAGTTATTTGAAGCATTTCGATATCGATTGCTTAATGCATATATACAAGAAAATCGACTTTATACCTAAATATAAGATTACGGAATTCTTCCAAATGTACTGTGGTTATGCCTCCATGGCTTTATATCAACTTCAATACGTTAACAAAGGTTAATTAACTTAAATATGTTAAACTAATGGTTTGAAGCATTTAGATATCGATTGCTTAATGTGTATATACAATAAAAATCGAATTTATACCTAAATATAAGATTACGGATTTCTTCTACATGCACTGCCGTTATGCCGCCATGGCTTTGTGTTAACTTCAGTGCGTTAAAGTAGGTTTGTTAACGTAAATATGTCAAACTAATGATTTGAAGCATTTCGATATCGATTGCTAAATGAGTATATACAAGAAAATCGACTTGATTCCTAAATATAAGATTACGTAAATCTTCTAAATGCACTGCCTTTATGCCGATAAGGCTGATTAACTTATATTTAAGTTAATTAACCTTGGTTAACGTATTGAAGTTTACGTAAAGCCATGGCAGCATAACGACAATACATTTGGAAGAATTCCGTAGTCTTGTATTTATGTATAAAGTTGATTTTCTTGTATATACCCATTTAGCAATCGATATCGAAATGCTTCAAATCATTACTTTAACATATTTAAGTTAATAAACCTTCTTTAACGAACGGAAGTTGGCTTAAAGCCATGGCGGCATAACGGCAGTGCAGTTAGAAGAATTCCGTAATCTTATATTAGGTATAAAGTCGATTTTCTTGTATATACATATTTAGCTATCGATATCGAAATGCTTCAAATCATTCGTTTAACATATTTAAGTTAGTTAACCTTCTTTAACGTAATGAAGGTGATATAGAGCCATGGCGGCATAACGACAGTGCATTTAGAAGAATTCCGTAATCTTATATTTAGGTATAAAGCCGATTTTGTTGTATATACGCATTAAGCAATCGATATCGAAATGCTTCAAATTATTAGTTTAACATATTTAAGTTAATTAACCTTCGCTAACGTATTGAAGTTGATATAAAGCCATGGCGGCAGAACGACAGTAGATTTGGAAGAAATCCGTAATCTTATATTTAGGTATAAGGTCGATTTTGTTGTATATACACATTTAGCAATCGATATCGAAATGCTTTAAATCATTATTTTAACATATTTAAGGTAATTAACCTTCTTTATCTTACTGAAGTTTACATAAAGCCAAAACAGTATAAGGGCAATGCATTTGAAAAAATTCCGTAATTTTATATTTAGGTAAAGAGTCGATTTTCTTGTAAATACACATTTAGCTATCGATATCGAAATGCTTCAAATCATTCGTTTAACATATTTAAGTTGGTTATCCGTCTTTAACGTAATGAAGGTGATATAGAGCCATGGCGGTATAACGGCAGTGCATTTAGAAGAATTCCGTAATCTTATATTTAGGTATAAAGCCGATTTTGTAGCATATACGCATTTAGCAATCGATATCGAAATGCTTCAAATCATTAGTTTAACATATTTAAGTTAATTAACCTTCTTTAACGTGTTGAAGTTGATGTAAAGCCATGGCAGCATAACGACAATACATTTGGGGGAACTCCGTAGTCTTATATTTATGTATAAAGTTGATTTTCTTGTATATACACATTTAGAAATCGCTATCGAAATGCCTCAAATCATTAGTTTAATATATTTAAGTTAATTAACCCTCTCTATCTTACTGAAGTCTACAAACGCCTTACCGGCATAACGGCAAAGAATTTAGAAGAATTCCGTAATCTTATATTTAGGTATAAAGTCCATTTTCTTGTATATACTCATTTAGCAATCGAAATCGAAATGCTTCAAATCATTAGTTTAACATATTTAAGTTAACAAACCTACTTCAACCCACTGAAGTCTACAAACGTTTTAACGGCATAACGGCAATTCATTTAGAAGAATTTCGTAATCTTATATTAAGGTATAAAGTGAATTTTGTTGTATATACACATTTAGCAATCGATATCGAAATGCTTCAAATCATTAGTTTAACATATTTAAGCTAATTAACCCTCTCTATCTTACTGAAGTCTACAAACGCCTTAACGGCATAACGGCAAAGCATTTAGAAGAATTCCGTAATCTTATATTTAGGTATAAAGTCCATTTTCTTGTATATACTCATTTAGCAATCGAAATCGAAATGCTTCAAATCATTAGTTTAACAAATTTAAGTTAACAAACCTACTTTAACGCACTGAAGTTAACACAAAGCCTTGGCGGCATAACGGCAGTGCATGTAGAAGAATTCCGTTATGAAATATTAAGGTATAAAGTCGATTTTCTTGTATATACTCATTTAGCAATCGATTTCGAAAATCTTCAAATCATAAGTTTAACATATTTAAGTTAATAAAGCTTCTTAAACGCACCGAAAATAACATAAAGCCATGGCGGCATAACGGCAGTGCATTTAAAAGAATTCCGTTAGCTTATATTTAGGTATAAAGTCGATTTTGTTGTATATACACAGTTAGCAAGCGATATCTAAATGCCTCAAATCATTAGTTTAACATATTTAAGTTAATTAACCCCCTCTATCTTACTGAAGTCTACAAACGCCTTAACAGCATAACGGCAGTGCATGCAGAAGAATTCCGTTATCATATATTTAGGTATAAAGTCGATTTTCTTGTACATACACATTTAGCAATCGATATCGAAATGCCTCAAATCATAAGTTTAACATGTTTAAGATAATTAACCCTATTTATCTTACTGAAGTCTACAAACATCTTAACGGCATAACGGCAAAGCATTTAGAAGAATTCCGTAATCTTATATTTAGGTATAAAGTCGATTTTGTTGTATATACACATTTAGCAATCGATATCGAGATGCTTCAACTCATTAGCTAAACATATTTAAGTTAATAAACCTTCTTTAACGATCTGAAGTTGCATAACGGCAGTGGATGTAGAAGAATTCCGTAATCTTATATTTAGGTATAAAGTCGATTTTCTTGTATATACAACATTTAGCAATCGATATCGAAATGCTTCAAATCATTAGTTTAACATATTTAAGTTAATTAACCTTCTTTAACGTATTGAAGTTGATTTAAAGCCATGGCGGGATAACGGCAGTGCATTAAGAAAAATTCCGTAATCTTATATTTAGGTATAAAGTCGATTTTCTTTTATATACACATTTAGCAATCGATAGCGAAATGCTTCAAATCATTAGTTTAACATATTTAAGTTAATTAACCTTCTTTATCTTACTGAAGATTACATAAAGCCATAACGGTATAACGGCAGTGCCCTGGGAAGAATTCCGTAATCTTATATTCAGGTATAAAGTCGATTTTGTTGTATATACACATTTAGCAATCGATATCGAAATGCTTCAAATCATAAGTTTAACATATTTAAGTTAATTAATCCTCTTTGTCTTACTGAAGTCTACAAAAGCTTTAACGGCATAACGGCAGTGCATTTGGAAGAGTTCCGAAATCTTATATTTAGGTATAAAGTCGATTTTGTTGTATATACGCATTTAGCAATCGATAACGAAATGCTTCAAGTCATTAGTTTAACATATTTAAGTTAACATATTTAAGTTAATTAACCTTCTTTATCTTACTGAAGTTTACATAAAGCCATAACGGTATAACGGCAGTGCATTTGGAAGAAATCCGTAAAACTTCTATTTAGGTATAAAGTCGATTTTGTTGTATATACACATTTAGCAATCGATATCGAGATGCTTCAACTCATTAGTTTAACATATTTAAATTTATAAACCTTCTTTAAAAAAAAGAAGTTGGCATAAATCCATGGCGGCATAACGGTAGTGCATGTAGAAGAATTCCATTATCTTATATTTAGGTATAAAGTCGATTTTCTTGTATATACACATTTAGCAATCGATATCGAAATGCTTCAAATCATTAGTTTAACATATTTAAGTTAATTAACCTTCTTTAACGTATTGAAGTTGATTTAAAGCCATGGCGGGATAACGGCAGTGCATTTAGAAGAATTCCGTAATCTTATATTCAGGTATAAAGTCGATTTTGTTGTATATACACATTTAGCAATCGATATCGAAATGCTTCAAATCATAAGTTTAACCATATTTAAGTTAATTAATCCTCTTTGTCTTACTGAAGTCTACAAAAGCTTTAACGGCATAACGGCAGTGCATTTCGAAGAATTCCGTAATCTTATATTTAGGTATAAAGTCGATTTTGTTGTATATACACATTTAGCAATCGATATCGAGATGCTTCAACTCATTAGTTTAACATATTTAGTTAATAAACATTTTTTAGCTTACTGAAGTCTACATAAAGCCTTAACGGTATAACGGCAGTGCATTTAGAAGAATTCCGTTATCTTATATTTAGGTATAAATTCGATCTTCTTGTATATACACATTTAGCAAGCGATATCGAAATGCTTCAAATCATTAGTTTAACATATTTAAGTTAATTAACCTTCTTTAACGTATTGAATTTGATGTAAAGCCATGGCGGGATAACGGCAGTGCATTTAGAAGAATTCCGTAATCTTATATTCAGGTATAAAGTCGATTTTGTTGTATATACACATTTAGCAATCGATATCGAAATGCTTCAAATCATAAGTTTAACATATTTAAGTTAATTAATCCTCTTTGTCTTACTGAAGTCTACAAAAGCTTTAACGGCATAACGGCAGTGCATTTCGAAGAATTCCGTAATCTTATATTTAGGTATAAAGTCGATTTTGTTGTATATACACATTTAGCAATCGATATCGAGATGCTTCAACTCATTAGTTTAACATATTTAGTTAATAAACATTTTTTAGCTTACTGAAGTCTACATAAAGCCTTAACGGTATAACGGCAGTGCATTTAGAAGAATTCCGTAATCTTATATTTAGGTATAAATTCGATCTTCTTGTATATACACATTTAGCAAGCGATATCGAAATGCTTCAAATCATTAGTTTAACATATTTAAGTTAATAAACCTTCTTTAACGATCTGAATTTGGCATATAGCCACGGCGGTATTACGGCAGTGCATTTAGAAGAATTCCGTAATCTTCTATTTAGGTATAAAGTCGATTTTCTTGTATATACACATTAAGCAAGCGATACCGAATTGCTTCAAATCATTAGTTTAACATATTTAAGTTAATTAACCTTCTTTAACGTATTGAAGTTGATTTAAAGCCATGGCGGGATAACGGCAGTGCATTTAGAAAAATTCCGTAATCTTATATTTAGGTATAAAGTCGATTTTCTTTTATATACACATTTAGCAATCGATAGCGAAATGCTTCAAATCATTAGTTTAAACATATTTAAGTTAATTAACCTTCTTTATCTTACTGAAGATTACATAAAGCCATAACGGTATAACGGCAGTGCCTGGGAAGAATTCCGTAATCTTATATTCAGGTATAAAGTCGATTTTGTTGTATATACACATTTAGCAATCGATATCGAGATGCTTCAACTCATTAGTTTAACATATTAAATTAATAAACATTTTTTAGCTTACTGAAGTCTACATAAAGCCTTAACGGTATAACGGCAGTGCATTTAGAAGAATTCCGTTATCTTATATTTAGGTATAAATTCGATCTTCTTGTATATACACATTTAGCAAGCGATATCGAAATGCTTCGACTCATTAGCTTAACATATTTAAGTTAATAAACCTTCTTTAACGATCTGAATTTGGCATATAGCCACGGCGGTATTACGGCAGTGCATTTAGAAGAATTCCGTTATCTTATATTGAGGTATAAAGTCGATTTTGTTGTATATACACATTTAGCAAGCGATATCGAAATGCTTCAACTCATTAGTTTAACATATTTAAGTTAATAAACCTTCTTTAACGAACTGAAGTTAGCAAAAAGCCATGGCGGCATAACGGCAGTGCATGTAGAAGAATTCTGTTATCTTATATTTAGGTATAAAGTCGATTTTCTTGTATATACACATTTAGCAGGCGATATCGAAATGCTTCAAATCATTAGTTTATCATATTTAAGTTAATTAACCTTCTTTAACGTATTGAAGTTGATATAAAGTCATAGCGGCATAACGGCAGTGCATGTAGAAGAATTCCGTTATCTTATATTTAGGTATAAAGTCGATTTTCTTGTATATACACATTAAGCAGGCGATATCGAAATGCTTCAAATCATTAGTTTATCATATTTAAGTTAAATTAACCTTCTTTAACGTATTGAAGTTGAAATAAAGCCATGGCGGCATAACGGCAGTGCATTTAGAAGACTTCCGTAATCTTATATTTAGGTATAAAGTCGATTTTGTTGTATATACACATTTAGCAATCGATATCGAGATGCTTCAACTCATTAGCTTAACATATTTAAGTTAATAAACCTTCTTTAACGATCTGAAGGTGGCATATAGCCACGGCGGCATTACGGCAGTGCATGTAGAAGAATTCCGTAATCTTTTATTTAGGTATAAAGTCGATTTTCTTTTATATACACATTTACATATCAATATCGAAATGCTTCAAATCATTAGTTTAACATATTAATTTAATAAACATTTTTTAGCTTAGGTTTAGGTTAATTAACTTAAATATGTTAAACTAATGAGTTGAAGCATCTCGATATCGATTGCCAAATGTGTATAAACAACAAAATCGACTTTATACCTAAATATAAGATTACGGAATTCTTCCAAATGCACTGCCGTTATTCCGCCATAGCTTTATGTCAACTTCAATACGATAAAAAAGGTAAATTAACTTAAATGTGTTAAACAAATGATTTGAAGCATTTCGATATCGATTTCTAAATGCATATATACCAGAAAATCGACTTTATACCTAAATAAAAGATTTCGGAATTCTTTCAAATTACTGTCGTTATGGCGTTAAGGCTTTATTTCACCTTTAATACGTTAAAGATGGTTAATTAATTTTAATATGTTAAACTAATGATTTGAAGCATTTCGATATCGATTGCTAAATGTGTATATACAAGAAAATCGACTTTATACCTAAATATATGATTACGGAATTCTTCCAAATGTACTGTCGTTATGCCGCTATGGTTTGCATCAACTTCAATACGTTAAAAAAGGTTAATTATTTTAAGTATGTTAAACTAATGGTTTGAAGCATTTCGATATCGACTGCTAAATGTGTAAATACAACAAAATCGACTTTATACCTAAATGTAAAATTATAACATTACGGAGTTCTTCTAAATGCACTGCCGTTTATACCGTTAAGGCTTTATGTAGACCTCATTAAGCTAAAAAATGTTTATTAACTTAATATGTTAAACTAATGATTTGAAGCATTTCGATATCGACTGCTAAATGTGTATATGCAAAAAAAAATCGAATTTATACCCAAATATAAGCCCTTATGCCGCCATGGCTTTTGTGTTCACTTCAGTGCGTTAAAGTATGTTTGTTAACTTAAATATGTTAAACCAGTTATTTGAAGCATTTCGATATCGATTGCTTAATGCATATATACAAGAAAATCGACTTTATACCTAAATATAAGATTACGGAATTCTTCCAAATGTACTGTGGTTATGCCTCCATGGCTTTATATCAACTTCAATACGTTAACAAAGGTTAATTAACTTAAATATGTTAAACTAATGGTTTGAAGCATTTAGATATCGATTGCTTAATGTGTATATACAATAAAAATCGACTTTATACCTAATATAAGATTACGGAATTCTTCTAACTGCACTGCCGTTATGCCGCCATGGCTTTAAGCCAACTTCCGTTCGTTAAGAAGGTTTATTAACTTAAATATGTTAAAGTAATGATTTGAAGCATTTCGATATCGATTGCTAAATGAGTATATACAAGAAAATCGACTTGATTCCTAAATATAAGATTACGTAAATCTTCTAAATGCACTGCCTTTATGCCGATAAGGCTGATTAACTTATATTTAAGTTAATTAACCTTGGTTAACGTATTGAAGTTTACGTAAAGCCATGGCAGCATAACGACAATACATTTGGAAGAATTCCGTAGTCTTGTATTTATGTATAAAGTTGATTTTCTTGTATATACCCATTTAGCAATCGATATCGAAATGCTTCAAATCATTACTTTAACATATTTAAGTTAATAAACCTTCTTTAACGAACGGAAGTTGGCTTAAAGCCATGGCGGCATAACGGCAGTGCAGTTAGAAGAATTCCGTAATCTTATATTAGGTATAAAGTCGATTTTCTTGTATATTTATATTTAGCTATCGATATCGAAATGCTTCAAATCATTAGTTTAACATATTTAAGTTAATTAACCTTCTTTAACGTGTTGAAGTTGATGTAAAGCCATGGCAGCATAACGACAATACATTTGGGGGAATTCCGTAGTCTTATATTTATGTATAAAGTTGATTTTCTTGTATATACACATTTAGCAATCAATATCGAAATGCTTCAAATAATTAGTTTAACATATTTAAGCTAATAAGCCTTCTTTAACGAACGGAACGTGGCTTAAAGCCATGGCGGCATAACGGCAGTGCATTTAGAAGAATTCCGTAATCTTATATTAGGTATAAAGTCGATTTAACATATTTAAGTTAATTAACCCCCTTTATCTTACTGAAGTCTACAAACGCCTTAACGTTATCATATATTTAGGTATAAAGTCGATTTTCTTGTATATACACATTTAGAAATCGCTATCGAAATGCCTCAAATCATTAGTTTAATATATTTAAGTTAATTAACCCTCTCTATCTTACTGAAGTCTACAAACGCCTTAACCGGCATAACGGCAAAGAATTTAGAAGAATTCCGTAATCTTATATTTAGGTATAAAGTCCATTTTCTTGTATATACTCATTTAGCAATCGAAATCGAAATGCTTCAAATCATTAGTTTAACATATTTATGTTAACAAACCTACTTAACCCACTGAAGTCTACAAACGTTTTAACGGCATAACGGCAATTCATTTAGAAGAATTTCGTAATCTTATATTAAGGTATAAAGTCAATTTTGTTGTATATACACATTTAGCAATCGATATCGAAATGCTTCAAATCATTAGTTTAACATATTTAAGCTAATTAACCCTCTCTATCTTACTGAAGTCTACAAACGCCTTAACGGCATAACGGCAAAGCATTTAGAAGAATTCCGTAATCTTATATTTAGGTATAAAGTCCATTTTCTTGTATATACTCATTTAGCAATCGAAATCGAAATGCTTCAAATCATTAGTTTAACAAATTTAAGTTAACAAACCTACTTTAACGCACCGAAAATAACATAAAGCCATGGCGGCATAACGGCAGTGCATTTAAAAGAATTCCGTTAGCTTATATTTAGGTATAAAGTCGATTTTGTTGTATATACACAGTTAGCAAGCGATATCTAAATGCCTCAAATCATTAGTTTAACATATTTAAGTTAATTAACCCCCTCTATCTTACTGAAGTCTACAAACGCCTTAACAGCATAACGGCAGTGCATGCAGAAGAATTCCGTTATCATATATTTAGGTATAAAGTCGATTTTCTTGTACATACACATTTAGCAATCGATATCGAAATGCCTCAAATCATAAGTTTAACATGTTTAAGATAATTAACCCTATTTATCTTACTGAAGTCTACAAACATCTTAACGGCATAACGGCAAAGCATTTAGAAGAATTCCGTAATCTTATATTTAGGTATAAAGTCGATTTTGTTGTATATACACATTTAGCAATCGATATCGAGATGCTTCAACTCATTAGCTAAACATATTTAAGTTAATAAACCTTCTTTAACGATCTGAAGTTGGCATAACGGCAGTGGATGTAGAAGAATTCCGTAATCTTATATTTAGGTATAAAGTCGATTTTCTTGTATATACACATTTAGCAATCGATATCGAAATGCTTCAAATCATTAGTTTAACATATTTAAGTTAATTAACCTTCTTTAACGTATTGAAGTTGATTTAAAGCCATGGCGGGATAACGGCAGTGCATTTAGAAAAATTCCGTAATCTTATATTTAGGTATAAAGTCGATTTTCTTTTATATACACATTTAGCAATCGATAGCGAAATGCTTCAAATCATTAGTTTAACATATTTAAGTTAATTAACCTTCTTTATCTTACTGAAGATTACATAAAGCCATAACGGTATAACGGCAGTGCCCTGGGAAGAATTCCGTAATCTTATATTCAGGTATAAAGTCGATTTTGTTGTATATACACATTTAGCAATCGATATCGAAATGCTTCAAATCATAAGTTTAACATATTTAAGTTAATTAATCCTCTTTGTCTTACTGAAGTCTACAAAAGCTTTAACGGCATAACGGCAGTGCATTTGGAAGAGTTCCGAAATCTTATATTTAGGTATAAAGTCGATTTTCTTGTATTTACATATTAAGCAATCGATATCGAAATGCTTCAAATCATTAGTTTAACATATTTAAGTTAATTAACCCTCTCTATCTTACTGAATTCTACATAAAGCCTTAACGGCATAACGGCAGTGCATTTAGAAAAATTCCGTTATCTTATATTTAGGTATAAAGTCGATTTTGTTGTATATACACATTTAGCAAGCGATATCGAAATGCTTCAACTCATTAGTTTAACATATTTAAGTTAATTAACCTTCTTTAACGAACTGAAGTTAGCAAAAAGCCATGGCGGCATAACGGCAGTGCATGTAGAAGAATTCCGTTATCTTATATTTTGGTATAAAGTCGATTTTCTTGTATATACACATTTAGCAGGCGATATCGAAATGCTTCAAATCATTAGTTTATCATATTTAAGTTAATTAACCTTCTTTAACGTATTGAAGTTGATATAAAGTCATAGCGGCATAACGGCAGTGCATGTAGAAGAATTCCGTTATCTTATATTTAGGTATAAAGTCGATTTTCTTGTATATACACATTAAGCAGGCGATATCGAAATGCTTCAAATCATTAGTTTATCATATTTAAGTTAATTAACCTTCTTTAACGTATTGAAGTTGATATAAAGCCATGGCGGCATAACGGCAGTGCATTTAGAAGAATTCCGTAATTTTATATTTAGGTATAAAGTCGATTTTGTTGTATATACACATTTAGCAATCGATATCGAGATGCTTCAACTCATTAGCTTAACATATTTAAGTTAATAAACCTTCTTTAACGATCTGAAGGTGGCATATAGCCACGGCGGCATTACGGCAGTGCATGTAGAAGAATTCCGTAATCTTTTATTTAGGTATAAAGTCGATTTTCTTTTATATACACATTTACATATCAATATCGAAATGCTTCAAATCATTAGTTTAACATATTAATTTAATAAACATTTTTTAGCTTACTGAAGTCTACATAAAGCCTTAACGGTATAACGGCATTGCATTTAGAAGAATCCCGTTATCTTATATTTAGGTATAAATTCGATTTTCTTGCATTTACACATTTAGCAATCGATATCGAAATGCCTCACACCATTAGTTTAACACATTTAAAATAATTAACCTTCTTTAGCGTAATGAAGGTGATATAAAGCCATGGCGGCATAACGACAGTACCTGTGGAAGAATTCCGTAATCTTATATTTAGGTATAAAGTCGATTTTCTTATATATATACATTTCGCAATCGATATCGAAATGCTTCAAATCATGAGTTTAACATATTTAAGTAAATTAATCCTCTTTTTCTTATTGAAGTCTAGAAAAGCCTTAACGGCATAACGGCAGTGCACTTGGAAGAGTTCCGTAATCTTATATTTAGGTATTAAGTCGATTTTGTTGTATATACGCATTTAGCAATCGACATCGAAATGCTTCAAATCATGAGTTTAACATGTTTAACCCTTAACGACCTGAGCACGGTCACAGTGACCGCAGTGTATCCGAACACTTGAATTTTTTTAGGATTTTAAGGTTTTATTATAAGAATACATTAATAAAACTCTTTAATATATACTAAATTATTTATTTAACTGAAAAAGGAAAAAAAACAAAACATATTTTTCTCATAAATGTGAACAATTGAATTGCTGGCACATTGTAACTAATATTACATAGTAGTTTACAAATTGAGATCTATCCACATAGGAACAAAATGTTATATAAAATTCTGTCTTTCTTTAAAGAATATAATAATGTTCTAATGACATAAAAAAATAAAAGTTAAAAAAAAAATACAAAACTTCGAGAAAATTACAGGGGGTAAATTCTTAAAACTTTTCACGACAACTTTTGCACGCTTTCTTAGAACATTCCACACAGATTGGATTTTTACATATAAAACACAAACGAAATTTTTTTCGTTTCTTCTTGGGATCACAAGTTGAACACGTTTTACGTTTTTCAAGATGATCAGCTTCAGAAACAGAAGGCAATTTTTCTTCTATTTTCAAGATCCGGCGAATAGAAGTTTTGATGTCACGAGGAGTGTGCTTGTTATTTTCTCGACGATTCATGTGTGGCATGGTCAGATCTTCTGCTAGCTGCTTCATAAATTTAAATCTACTTCTTACTCATGACATAAGCATTGGAAGCTGATATATCTAACAGAGGATAAAAAATGCACAAAGGCCATCTTTGCGTTCGTCGCGCCGTGGTATAGTTCGCACACCTTTGATCCAATAAATCAACGCCAATTTTAGTTTCATTGTAGTATAATATTATTTCGGGCTTTTTTGTATTATCGTCTACGTTTGCTGTATGGTGCATGCTGGAAATTAACACCACAGCACGGTTTTTTCTCGGCACAAAAGATGCCAAAGTAATATTTTTAGTAAAACCGAAAAGCGAGGTTCCAATTTCTCGTCGCCGATTTGGTTTGAATTCTGGCGGAATTTCTGTTTTATTTTTTTTTTTAAGTACCCACAAGGGATAACTTTTTATCTTTCAAAACATCGATTAGCTCAACTGAACAAAACCAATTATACATGCACTGTCGTTATGCCGCCATGGCTTTATATCACCTTCATTACGTTAAAGAAAGTTAATTAACTTAAATATGTTAAACTAATGATTTGAAGATTTTCGATATCGATTGCTAAATGTGTAAATACAAGAAAATCGACTTTATACCTAAATAAAAGATCACGAAATCCTTCTACATGCACTGCCGTAATACCGCTGTGGCTATATGACAAATTCAGATCGTTAAAGAAGTTTATTAACTTAAATATGTTAAACTAATTTGCTGAAGCATTTTGATATCGATTGCTAAATGTGTAAATACAAGAAAATCGACTTTATACCTAAATATAAGATAACGGAATTCTTTTAAATGCACTGCCGTTATGCCGTTAAGGCATTATGTAAACTTCAGTAAGAAAAATAAGGTTAATTAACTTAAATATGTTAATCTAATGATTTGAAGCATTTCGATATCGATTGGTTAATATGTATATACAAGAAAACCGACTTTATACCTAAAAAGAAGATTACGGAATTCTTCCAAATGCACTGCCTTTATACCGGCTTTATGCAAACTTCAGTAGGATAAAGATGGTTAATTAACTTAAGTATGTTAAACTAATAATTTGAGGCATTTCGATATCGCTTGCTAAATGTGTATATACAAGAAAATCGTATTTATACCTAAATATAAGATAACGGAATTCTTCTAAATGCACTGCCGTTATACCGTTAAATCTTTATGTAGACTTCAGTGCGTTAAAGAACGTTTATTAACTTAAATCTGTTAAACTAATGATTTGAAGCATTTCGATATCGATTGCTAAATGTGTATATACAAGAAAATCGACTTTATACCAAAACATAAGATTACAGAATTCTTCTAAATGCACTGCCGTTATGCCGCCATGTCTTTATGCCAACCTCAGTTCGTTAAATAAGGTTTATTAACTTAAATCTGTTAAACTAATGAGTTGGAGCATCTCGATATCGATTGCTAAATGAGTATATACAACAAAATCAACTTTATACCTAAATATAAGATTACAAAATTCTTCCAGATGAACTGCCGTTATACCGTTATGGCTTTATGAAAACTTCAGTAAGATAAAGAAGGTTAATTAACTTAAATATGTTAAACTAATGATTTGAAGCATTTCGTTATTGATTGCTAAATGTGTATATAAAAGAAAATCGACTTTATACCTAAATATAAGATTACGGAATTCTTCAAAATGCACTGCCGTTATGCCGCCATGGCTTTATATCAACTTCAATACGTTAAAGAAGGTTTATTAACTTAAATATGTTAAACTAATGAGTTGAAGCATTTCGATATCGATTGCTTAATGTGTATATACAAGAAAATCGATTTTATACGTAAATAAAAGATTACGGAATTCACCCAAATATACTGCCGTTATGCCGTTATGGCTTTATTTAAACTTCAGTACGATAAAGAAGGTTAATTAACCTAAATATGTTAAACCAGCTATTTGAAGATTTTCGATATCGATTGCTAAATGTGTAAATCCAAGAAAATCGACTACATACCTAAATATAAGATTACGGAATTCTTCTACATGCACTGCCGTTATGGCGCCATGGCTTTATGTTAACTTCAGGCGTTGAAGATTCTTTATTAACTAAAATATGTTAAACTAAAGATTTGACGCATTTCGATATCGATTGCTAAATGAGTATATACAAGAAAATCGAATTCATACCTAAATATAAGATTACGTAATTCTTCTAGATGCACTGCCGTTATGCCGTTATGGCTTTATATTAACTTCAGTTCGTTAAAGAAGGTTTATTAACTTAAATATGTTAAACCAGTCATTTGAAGCATTTCGATATCGATTGCTTAATGCATATATACAAGAAAATCGACTTTATACCTAAATATAAGACTACGGAATTCTTCCAAATGTACTGTCGTTATGCCGCCATGGCTCTTTATCAACTTCAATACGTTAAAGAAGGTTAATTTACTTAAATATGTTAAACAAAGGATTTGAAGCATTTCGATATCGCTTGCTAAATGTGTATATACAAGAAAATCGAATTTATACCTAAATATAAGATAACTGAATTCTTCTAAATGCACCGCCGTTATGCCGTTAAGGCTTTATGTAGACTTCAGTGCGTTAAAGAAGCTTTATTAACTTAAATATGTTAAACTAATGATTTGAAGCATTTCGATATCGATTGCTGAATGCGATATACAAGAAAATCGATTTTATACCTAAATATAAGATTACGGAATTCTTCCAAATGTACTGTCATTATGCCGCCATGGCTTTGTATCAACTTCAATACGTTAAAGAAGTTTAATTACTTTAAATATGTTAAACTAATGGTTTGATGCATTTTGGTATCGCTAGCTAAATGAGTATATACAAGAAAGTTAAATTTATACCTAAATATAAGATAACGGAATTCTTCTAAATGCAGTGCAGTTATATCGTTAAGGCTTTATGTAAACTTCAGTGCGTTAAAGAAGTTTTATTAACTTAAATATGTTAAACTAATGATTTGAAGCATTTCGCTATCGATTGCTAAATGTGTATATACAAGAAAATCGACATTATACCTAAATATAAGGTTACGGAATTCTTCTACATGCACTGTCGTTATGCCGCCACGGCTTTATATCAACTTCAATACGTTAAAGAAGGTTAATTAACTTAAATATGTTAAACTAATGATTTGAAGCATTTCGATATCGATTTCTAAATGCATATATGCAAGAAAGTCGAATTTATACCCAAATATAAAATTGCGGAATTCTTCTAAATGCAGTGCAGTTATACCGCCATGGCTTCATGTCACCTTCGGTAGGTTAAAGAAGGTAATTTTACTTATATATGTTAAACTAATGATTTGAAGCATTTCGATATCGATTGCTTAATGTGCTAGTACAAGAAACTTGACTTTATACCTAAACATAGGATAACGGAATTCTTCCAAATGCACTGCCGTTATTCCGCCATGGCCTTATGTTAACTTCAGTTAGTTAAAGAAGGTATATTAACTCAAATATGTTAAACCTGTTATTTGAAGCATTTCGATATCGATTGCTTAATGCATATATACAAGAAAATCGATTTTATACCTAAATATAAGATTATGGAATTCTTCCAAATTACTGTCGTTATGGCGCCATGGCTTTATTACACCTTCAATACGTTAAAGATGGTTAATTAACTTAAATATGTTAAACTAATGATATGAAGCATTTCTGTATCGATTTCTAAATGCATATATACAAGAAAATCGACTTTATACCTAAATATAAGATAACGGAATTCTTCGAAATACACTGCCGTTATAGCGCCATGGCTTTATTTCACCTTCAATACGTTAAAGATGGTTCATTAACCCTTATATGTTAAACTAATGATTTGAAGCATTTCGATATCGATTGCTTAATGTGTATATACAAAAAAATCCACTTTATACCTAAATATAAAATTATAATATTACGGAGTTCTTCTAAATGTACTGCCGTTATACCGTTAAGGCTTTATGTAGACCTCATTAAGCTAAAAAATGTTTATTAACTTAATATGTTAAACTAATGATTTGAAGCATTTCGATATCGATTGCTAAATGTGTATATACAAAAAAATCGAATTTATACCTAAATATAAGATGTTATGCCGCCATGGCTTTGTGTAAACTTCAGTGCGTTAAAGTAGGTTTGTTAGCTTAAATATGTTAAACTAATGATTTGAAGCATTTCGATATCGATTGCTAAATGAGTATATACAAGAAAATCGACTTCATACCTAAATATAAGATTACGGGATTCTTCCAAATGTACTGTCGTTATGTCGCCATTGCTTTATATCACCTTCAATACGTTAAATAAGGTTAATTAACTTAAATATGTTAAACTAATTATTTGAAGATTTTCGAAATCGACTGCTAAATGCATAAATACAACAAATTCGACTTTATACCTAAATATAAGATTACGGAATTCTTCCAAATGTACTGTCGTTATGCCGCCATGGCTTTATATCAACTTCAATACGTTAAAGAAGGTTAATTAACTTAAATTTGTTAAACTAATGATTTGAAGCATTTCGATATCGATTGCTAAATGTGTATATACAAAAAAATCGAATTTATACCTAAATATAAGAATACGGAATTCTTCTACATGCACTGCCGTTATGCCGCCATGGCTTTGTGTTAACTTCAGTGCGTTAAAGTAGGTTCGTTAACTTAAATATGTTAAACTAATGATTTGAAGCATTTCGATATCGATTGGTAAATTAGTATATACAAGAAAATCGAATTAATACCTAAATATAAGATTACGTATATCTTCTAAATGCTTTGCCGCTATGCCGTTAAGGCGTTTGTAGACTTCAGTAAGATAAAGAGGGTTAATTAACTTAAATATGTTAAACTAATGATTTGAAGCATTTCGATATCGATTGCTAAATGTGTATATACAAGAAAATCGACTTTATACCTAAATATAAGATTACGGAATTCTTCTAAATGCACTGCCGTTATGCCGTTATGGCTTCATTTTAACTTCAGTTCGTTTAAGAAGGTTTATTAACTTAGATATGTTACACCAGTTATTTGAAGCATTTTGAAATCGCTTGCTTAATGCATATATACAAGAAAATCGACTTTCTACCTAAATATAAGTTTACGGAATTCTTCTAAATGCACTGCCGTTATGCCGTTATGGCTTTATGTTAACTTCTGTTCGTTAAAGAAGGTTAATTTACTTAAATATGTTAAACTAATGTTTTGAAGATTTTCGAAATCGATTGCTAAATGCATATATACAACAAATTCGACTTAATACCTAAATATAAGATAACGGATTTCTTCTAAATGCACTGCCGTTATGCAGTTATGGCTTTATATTAACTTCAGTTCGTTAAAGAAGGTTTATTAACTTAAATATGTTAAACCAATTATTTGAAGCATTTCGATATCGATTGCTTAATGCATATATACAAGAAAATCGACTTTATACCTAAATATAAGACTACGGAATTCTTCCAAATGTACTGTCGTTATCCCGCCATGGCTCTTTATCAACTTCAATACGTTAGAGAAGGTTAATTAACTTAAATATGTTAAACTAAGGATTTGAAGCATTTCGATATCGCTTGCTAAATGTGTATATACAAGAAAATCGAATTTATACCTAAATGAAAGATAAATGAATTCTTCTAAATGCACCGCCGTTATGCCGTTAAGGCTTTATGTAGACTTCAGTGCGTTAAAGAAGGTTTATTAACTTAAATATGTTAAACTAATGATTTGAAGCATTTCGATATCGATTGCTGAATGCGATATACAAGAAAATCGACTTTATACCTAAATATAAGATCACGGAATTCTTCCAAATGTACTGTCGTTATGCCGCCATGGCTTTGTATCAACTTCAATACGTTAAAGAAGGTTAATTAACTTAAATATGTTAAACTAATGATTTGAAGCATTTCGATATCGATTGCTAAATGTGTATATACAAGAAAATCGTTTTTACGTTTACGGAATTCTTCCAAATGTACTGTCGTTATGCCGCCATCGTTTGTATCAACTTCAATACGTTAAAGAAGGTTAATTATTTTAAATATGTTAAACTAATGGTTTGAAGCATTTCGATATCGACTGCTAAATGTGTAAATAAAACAAAATCCACTTTATACCTAAATATAAAATTATAACATTACGGAGTTCTTCTAAGTGTACTGCCGTTATACCGTTAAGGCTTTATCTAGACTTCATTAAGCTAAAAAATGTTTATTAACATAATATGTTAAACTAATGATTTGAAGCATTTTGATATCGCTTGCTAAAAGAGTATATACAAGAAAGTCAAATTTATACCTAAATATATGATAACGGAATTCTTCTAAATGCAGTGCAGTTATACCGTTAAGGCTTTATGTAGACTTCAGTGCGTTAAAGAAGTTTTATTAACTTAAATATGTTAAACTAATGATTTGAAGCATTTTGATATCGATTGCAAAATGTGTATATACAAGAAAATCGACATTATACCTAAATATAAGATTACGGAATTCTTCTACATGCACTGTCGTTATGCCGCCATGGCTTTATATCAACTTCAATAATTTTAAAGAAGGTTAATTAACTTAAATATGTTAAACTAATGATTTGAAGCTTTTCGATATCGATTTCTAAACGCATATATACAAGAAAGTCGAATTTATACCTAAATATAAAATTGCGGAATTCTTCTAAATGCAGTGCAGTTATACCGCCATGGCCTCATGTCACCTTCGGTAGGTTAAAGAGGGTAATTTTACTTATATATGTTAAACTAATGATTTGAAGCATTTCGATATCGATTGCTAAATGTGCTAGTACAAGAAACTTGACTTTATACTTAAATATAGGATAACGGAATTCTTCCAAATGCACTGCCGTTATTCCGCCATGGCCTTATGTTAACTTCAGTTAGTTAAAGAAGGTTTATTAACTCAAATATGTTAAACAAGTTATTTGAAGCATTTCGATATCGATTGCTTAATGCATATATACAAGAAAACCGACTTTATACCTAAATATAAGATTACGGAATTCTTCCAAATTACTGTCGTTATGGCGCCAGGGCCCTTTATTTCACCTTCAATACGTTAAAGATGGTTAATTAACTTAAATATGTTAAACTAATGATTTGAAGCATTTCGATATCGATTTTTTAATGCATATATACAAGAAAATCGACTTTATACCTAAATATAAGATTACGGAATTCTTCCAAATTACTGTCGTTATGGCGCCATGGCTTTATTTCACCTTCAATACGTTAAAGATGGTTAATTAACTTAAATATGTTAAACTAATGATTTGAAGCATTTCTATATCGATTTCTAAATGCATATATACAAGAAAATCGACTTTATACCTAAATATAAGATTACGGAATTCTTCCAAATTACTGTCGTTATGGCGCCATGGCTTTATTTCACCTTCAATACGTTAAAGATGGTTAATTAACTTAAATATGTTAAACTAATGATTTGAAGCATTTCGATATCGATTGCTAAATGTGTATATACAAGAAAATCGTTTTTATACCCAAATATAAGATTACGGAATTCTTCCAAATGTACTGTCGTTATGCCGCCATGGTTTGTATCAACTTCAATACGTTAAAGAAGGTTAATTATTTTAAATATGTTAAACTAATGGTTTGAAGCATTTCGATATCGACTGCTAAATGTGTAAATAAAACAAAATCCACTTTATACCTAAATATAAAATTATAACATTACGGAGTTCTTCTAAGTGTACTGCCGTTATACCGTTAAGGCTTTATCTAGACCTCATTAAGCTAAAAAATGTTTATTAACTTAATATGTTAAACTAATGATTTGAAGCATTTCGATATCGATTGCTAAATGCGTATATACAAAAAAATCGAATTTATACCTAAATATAAGATGTTATGCCGCCATGACTTTGTGTAAACTTCAGTGCGTTAAAGTAGGTTTGCAAACTTAAATATGGTAA
Source organism: Bactrocera correcta (assembly GCA_027475135.1). NCBI lineage: Eukaryota > Metazoa > Arthropoda > Insecta > Diptera > Tephritidae > Bactrocera > Bactrocera correcta. The sequence goes on along the minus strand of JAPZAG010001676.1, from coordinate 4,073 downwards.
ACTAGTGATTTGAAGCATTTCGATATCGATTGCTAAATGAGTATATACAAGAAAATCGACTTCATACCTAAATATAAGATTACGGGATCTTTCCAAATGTACTGTCGTTATGTCGCCATGGCTTTATATCACCTTCAATACGTTAAAGAAGGTTAATTAACTTAAATATGTTAAACTAATGATTTGAAGAGTTTCGAAATCGACTGCTAAATGCATATATACAACAAAATCGACTTTATACCTAAATATAAGATTACGGAATTCTTCCAAATGTACTGTCGTTATGCCGCCATGGCTTTATATCAACTTCAATACGTTAACGAAGGTTAATTAACTTAAATTTGTTAAACTAATGATATGAAGCATTTCGATATCGATTGCTATATGTGTATATACAAAAAAATCGAATTTATACATAAATATAAGATTACGGAATTCTTCTACATGCACTGCCGTTATGCCGCCATGGCTTTGTGTTAACTTCAGTGCGTTAAAGTAGGTTCGTTAACTTAAATATGTTAAACTAATGATTTAAAGCATTTCGATATCGATTGCTAAATGAGTATATACAAGAAAATCGACTTAATACCTAAATATAAGATTACGTAATTCTTCCAAATGCTTTCCCGTTACGCCGTTAAGGCGTTTGTCGATTTCAGTAAGATAAAGAGGGTTAATTAACTTAAATATGTTTAACTAATGATTTGAAGCATTTCGATATCGATTGCTAAATGTGTATATACAAGAAAATCGACTTTATACCGAAATATAAGATTACGGAATTCTTCTCAATGCACTGCCGTTATGCCGTTATGGCTTCATTTTAACTTCAGTTCGTTTAAGAAGGTTAATTAACCTAAATATGCTAAACCAGCTATTTGAAGATTTTCGATATCGATTGCTAAATGTGTAAATCCAAGAAAATCGACTACATACCTAAATATAAGATTACGGAATTCTTCTACATGCACTGCCGTTATGGCGCCATGGCTTTATGTTAACTTCAGGCGTTGAAGATTCTTTATTAACTAAAATATGTTAAACTAAAGATTTGACGCATTTCGATATCGATTGCTAAATGAGTATATACAAGAAAATCGAATTCATACCTAAATATAAGATTACGTAATTCTTCTAAATGCACTGCCGTTATACCGTTATGGCTTTATATTAACTTCAGTTCGTTAAAGAAGGTTTATTAACTTAAGTATGTTAAACCAGTCATTTGAAGCATTTCGATATCGATTGCTTAATGCATATATACAAGAAAATCGACTTTATACCTAAATATAAGACTACGGAATTCTTCCAAATGTACTGTCGTTATGCCGCCATGGCTCTTTATCAACTTCAATACGTTAAAGAAGGTTAATTAACTTAAATATGTTAAACTAATGATTTGAAGACTTTCGAAATCGACTGCTAAATGCATATATACAACAAAATCGACTTTATACCTAAATATAAGATTACGGAATTCTTCCAAATGTACTGTCGTTATGCCGCCATGGCTTTATATCAACTTCAATACGTTAACGAAGGTTAATTAACTTAAATTTGTTAAACTAATGATTTGAAGCATTTCGATATCGATTGCTATATGTGTATATACAAAAAAAACGAATTTATACATAAATATAAGATTACGGAATTCTTCTACATGCACTGCCGTTATGCCGCCATGGCTTTGTGTTAACTTCAGTGCGTTAAAGTAGGTTCGTTAACTTAAATATGTTAAACTAATGATTTAAAGCCTTTCGATATCGATTGCTTAATGAGTATATACAAGAAAATCGACTTAATACCTAAATATAAGATTACGTAATTCTTCCAAATGCTTTCCCGTTATGCCGTTAAGGCGTTTGTCGATTTCAGTAAGATAAAGAGGGTTAATTAACTTAAATATGTTTAACTAATGATTTGGAGCATTTCGATATCGATTGCTAAATGTGTATATACAAGAAAATCGACTTTATACCGAAATATAAGATTACGGAATTCTTCTCAATGCACTGCCGTTATGCCGTTATGGCTTCATTTTAACTTCAGTTCGTTTAAGAAGGTTTATTAACTTAGATATGTTACACCAGTTATTTGAAGCATTTTGAAATCGGTTGCTTAATGCATATATACAAGAAAATCGACTTTCTACCTAAATATAAGTTTACGGAATTCTTGCAAATGTACTGTCGCTATGCCGCCATGGCTTCTTATCAACTTCAATATGTTATAGAAGGATAATTAACTTAAATATGTTAAACTAATGTTTTGAAGATTTTCGAAATCGATTGCTAAATGCATATATACAAAAAAATCGACTTTATACCTAAATATAAGATTACGGAATTCTTCAAATGCACTGCCGTTATGCCGTTAAGGCGTTTGCAGACTTCAGTAAGATAAAGAGGGTTAATTAACGTAAATATGTTAAACTAATGATTTAAAGATTTTCGAAATCGATTGCTAAATGCATATATACAACAAATTCGACTTAATACTTAAATATAAGATTACGGATTTCTTCTACATGCACTGCCGTTATGCCGCCATGGCTGTGTGTTATCTTCGGTTTAAAGTAGGGTTTTTAACTTAAATATGTCAAACTAATGATGTGAAGCATTTCGATATCGATTGCTAAATGAGTATATACAAGAAAATCGAATTTATACCTAAATATAAGATTACGGAATTCTTCTACATGCATTACCAATATGCCGTTAAGGCGTTTGAAGACTTCAGTAAGATAAAGAGGGTTAATTAACTTAAATATGTTAAACTAATGATTTGAGGCATTTTGATATCGATTGCTATAAGTGTATATACAAGAAAATCGACTTTATACCTAAATATAAGATTACGGAATTCTTTTAAATGCACTGCCGTTATGCAGTTATGGCTTCATGTTAACTTCTGTTCGTTAAAGAAGGTTTATTGACTTAAGTATGTTAAACTAATGATTTGAAGATTTTCGAAATCGATTGCTTAATTCATATGTACAAGAAAATCTTCTTTATACATAAATATAAGATTACGGAATTCTTCCAAATGTACTGCCGTTATGCCGCCATGGCTTTATATCAACTTCAATATGTTAAAGAAGGTTTATTAACTTAAATATGTTAAACTAATGATTTGAGGCATTTCGATATCGATTGCTAAATGTGTATATACAAGAAAATCGACTTTATACCTAAATATAAAATTACGAAATTCTCCCAAATGCACTGCCGTTATACCGTTTTGGCTTTATGTAAACTTCAGTAAGATAAAGAAGGTTAATTAACTTAAATATGTTAAACTAATGATTTGAAGCATTTCGATATCGATTGCTAAATGCGTATATACAAGAAAATCGACTTTATACCTAAATATAAGATTACGGAATTCATCCAAATGTACTGTCGTTATGCCGCCATGGTTTGCATCAACTTCAATACGTTAAAAAATGTTAATTATTTTAAGTATGTTAAACTAATGGTTTGAAACATTTCGATATCAACTGCTAAATGTGTAAATACAACAAAATCGACTTTATACCTAAATGTAAAATTATAACATTACGGAGTTCTTCTAAATGCACTGCCGTTATACCGTTAAGGCTTTATGTAGACCTCATTAAGCTAAAAAATGTTTATTAACTTAATATGTTAAACTAATGATTTGAAGCATTTCGATATCGACTGCTAAATGTGTATATGCAAAAAAAAATCGAATTTATACCTAAATATAAGCCGTTATGCCGCCATGGCTTTGTGTTCACTTCAGTGCGTTAAAGTAGGTTTGTTAACTTAAATATGTTAAACCAGTTATTTGAAGCATTTCGATATCGATTGCTTAATGCATATAAACAAGAAAATCGACTTTGTACCTAAATATAAGATTACGGAATTCTTCCAAATGTACTGTGGTTATGCCTCCATGGCTTTATATCAACTTCAATACGTTAACAAAGGTTAACTAACTTAAATATGTTAAACTTATGGTTTGAAGCATTTAGATATCGATTGCTTAATGTGTATATACAAAAAAAATCGAATATATACCTAAATATAAGATTACGGATTTCTTCTACA
>JAPZAG010000173.1:0-25000 GCA_027475135.1 Bactrocera correcta | reverse complement strand
CTTATCTTAGCAATAGAATTCAACAAGTCTTATTTAACGACACTTTTTCATGTCAGCAATGTCCTTCAGGCGTTCCACAAGGTAGCCATCTTGGTCCAATTCTGTTCTTGTTATTTATTAATGACATATCATCTCTTGTTAAGTTTTCAAAATTCTTATTATATGCTGACGATGTAAAAATTTTAAAACGTATACTTCAAACAACGAAAGATGCCAGTTGCAAACAGACTTAGACAACCTAGTTTCTTGGTGTGATAGAAATGACATGCCATTGAACCTTAAAAAATGTAAAACAATGTGCTTTTCACGTAGATCTGTAGACCCGACTTCATACACAATACAAAACTTTAGGTTGGAGCAAGTATGCAGTTTTGTTGATCTGAGAGTAACTATGGACCCCAAACTCAATTTTAATCTTCACGTATCTTCCACGGTTTTTAAAGCTAAAGGCGCTCTTAGTTTTGTTAAACGTTGGTCTAAAGAATTTAGAGATCCGCTTATTCTTTTTACATCTCTGGTGAGGCCTATATTAGAGTATGCTTCTGTGGTATGGAACCCTAGTTACCAAGTCCATTCTGATAAGTTAGAGTCCATTAAAAAAAATTCTTACTTTTTGCCTTAAATCATTTGCATTGGGATTCCAGTTTAAATCTTCCCCCATACACTAACCGTTTAAAACTTATAAATCTCCCGACACTCGCTAGTCGTAGGGAGATGCTTGGTATAATATTTCTTGTAAAACTCATGAATGGGTCAGTCTGTAGCCCATCTCTCTTATCTGATATTAATTTTAACGTCCCCGCTCGCTCTACCAGGCAGTTTAGACCCTTACTTTTAAAATTTTCTAGAACAAATTTTGAGTTAAACGAACCATTGCGCCGTATATGTCATGATTTCAATTTTCATTCCAACACATTTGATTTAACAGACTCACTTTTTACAATTAAGAAAATTATTGTATCTACTCTTAACAAGTAAAATTATAAACTTTAATTTAATTCTTAATTTTGGCTGTTGAAATTTTTGTTTCTGTAGCTGAGCAGCTTAAGATCGCAACACTTAAAACTCTTTTGCCTTTTATGACTCGGCTAATTCCGCTCGTTCGCGGATTGCGCCCCTCGCGTCGGTTGGGCGGGAGGAGGGTAACCGTTGGGTATTATTATTATTATTATTAAACTGTCAGTTGTTGATATTTTTTAAAGTTATCAACACTTTACTGTATAAATGGCGGAAAATTTAAATTTAGCGACAATTTTGGGACACCCTTTACAATAAGAACTCATAAAAAACCCCATAAGTATAATATTACAATTACTTAATTTAGTTTAGTTTGTTTGTTTAGCTTTCCGCTATATTAGCATACATATTCAAAATATGCGTGTATTTAGACTTAAAATTAAAATATTTTGATTTATAATTTAACAAAATATATACAAAAATACTTTTACAAATTTTCTATACACTATGTAAGTTTTTAAGCAATAAGAAATGTACTATATATTCAATACCCCCTGGACAATTTTTCTTCAGAAATTGCCAAATTTTAGTGCAATTAACCGGGGAATCAATTAATCTATATTCGTTTAGTTGCACAATTAGTTTAAGTACGGGAAAATGAAGGATTGAGTCATGTGTAGAAGTTCACGTAAGTGAGGAAAGTCCTCTGATTGCCATTCACTTGGGAGTGGTCAGAAACGATTTTTTTTGAATGGCACAAGCAGCTCACGACATTTGGTCTTAGACCCAGTATCTTCTAGGTAGCCTAAAAACATCCGTTTGAAGGAGAGTTTAAGTGAGAAGGCGAACAAATGAAACAACAGCCTCGGAAGAGAAACTCCCCTTTTGATGACGACCATAGCAAACACATTAAGGATTGCGAATTAAGGTCATGCACCTGAAAACTCCGGTACCTTAATTGAATAGGTTCCGCTGGATTGGATTGTTTTAGAAGTGCGTATGGTCCGAGGCCTTAACATCGAGTCGGACCACTATCACTGTTGCCAATATACGATCCCGCCTCCGTGCAGCAAAAACCCACATCAACAAAAAGAAGGAAGGTCCGATGTCGAGGTTATAACAGACAGCTGAACGATTTTCTACTCGACTTGCACTCGGCTCTCTGTGAGTACTATGTAGCAACTAGGTATACTAGAACTGTGGGACAGCATTTCAAGCTCTTAACGTTTAGCAGCAAACGAAACCATTGGTTTTCGGAAAATGCAAAAGGACAGTTGGTACGATGAGAAGTGACATGCCTCAGTGGAGAGAAAGTATACTGTCTACCTCGCAACGTTGTTCTTCTTCTTCTCAATTGGCGTAGGCACCGCTTACGCGATTATAGCCGAGTTAACAACCGCGCGCCAGTCGTTTCTTCTTTTCGCTACGTGGCGCCAACTGGATATTCCAAGCGAAGCCAGGTCCTTCTCCACTTGGTCCTTCCAACAGAGTGGAGGTCTTCCTCTTCCTCTACTTCCCCCGCCGGGTACTGCGTCGAATACTTTCAGAACTGGAGTGTTTTCGTCCAACCGGACAACATGACCTAGCTAGCGTAGCCGCTGTCTTTTAATTCGCTGAACTATGTCAATGTCGTCGTATATCTCGTTCAGCTCATCGTTCCATCGAATGCACTTGCTTTGCTTCCTTGTCCAATCTGGAGAAAGCAGAACTAACGGCGCGAGTGTTGAGGCATACGCCAGCAGCTGTAAACTCTTATAAAAGATTCTGCGGCTCGAATTATTTTCTCCAGCACAGATTGAAGAAGTCGCACGATAGGGAGTCGCCTTGTCTAAAACCTCGTTTGGTATCAAACGGCTCGGAGAGGTCCTTCCCGATCCTGACGGAGCTTTTGGTGTTGCTCAACGTCAGTTTACGCAGCGAAAATGGCAATGCTGGTTTTGCCAAGAAACATGAAATCAACAATTGTTTCTTTAAGGAAATTTAAAGTAATCATTAAATTCATCCTACAATTAGTTAAAATTATTATTATGAAATATAGTTTATTTAGAGAAAACAGGCTGCCTACCTTGCAACGCTACGATAAACCACAACACGTGCGGGATAGAATAGATAGCGGGAGTTGAAGAGGGAAGCGAGACGCATTTGCAGACAAAAAAAGAAAGAGGCCGAAATGCATGAGTACGAAGAGCTTGATAAGCTGGCCGACAGGGGTAATGCTCGAGAATTCTACGAAAAAATGCGGCGGCTTACGGAAGGTTTCAAGACCGGCGCATACTCTTGTAGAACCCCCAACGGTATTCTAGTTACCAATGCCCAGAGCATACTTAAATTATGAAGGCCTGCTGAATGGCAGTGAACGCATAACGCTAAGAGAAGCGAACCCGATTCCCCAATCGATGACGATGGAGCAGACGTTCCATTGCCCGAACATGAAGAAGTTCGAATAGCCATTGCCCACTTGAAGAACAACAAAGCGGCAGGGGCCGACGGATTGCCGGCCGAGCTATTCAAACACAGCGGTGAAGAACTGATAAGGAGCATGCATCAACTTCTTTGTAAAATATGGTCGGACGAAAGTATGCCCAACGACTGGAATTTAAGTGTGCTTTGCCTAATCCATAAAAAAGGAGACCCCACAATCTGCGCCAACTACCGTTGGATTAGCCTCCTCGATATCGCATATAAGGTTCTATCGAGCGTATAGTGTGAAAGATTAAAGCCCACCGTCAACAAACTGATTGGACCTTATCAGTGTAGCTTTAGAACTGGCAAATCAACAACCGACCAAGTATTCACCATGCGCCAAATCTTGGAAAAGACCCGTGAAAGGAGAATCGACATACACACCTCCTCTTCGTCGATTTCAAAGCTGATTTCGACAGCACGAAAAGGAGCTGTCTTAATACAGCGATGTCTGAATTTGGTATCCCCGCAAAACTAATACGTCTGTGTAAGCTGACGTTGAACAATACCAAAAGCTCTGTCAGAATCGGGAAGGACCTCTCCGAGCCGTTTGATACCAACTAAGGTTTCAGACAAGGCGATTCCCTATCGTGCGACTTTTTTAACCTGCTTCTGGAGAAAATAGTTCGAGCTGCAGAACTAAATAGACAAGGTACCAACTTTTATAAGAGCGTACAACTGCTGGCGTATGCCGATGATATTGATATTATCGGCCTCAAAACCCGCGCCGTTAGTTCTGCTTTCTCCAGACTGGACAAGGAAGCTAAACAAATGGGTCTGGCAGTGAACGAGGGCGAGACGAAATATCTGCTGTCATCAAAAAAACAGTCGTCGCACTCGCGCCTTGGGACCGAGCAACGTTAATGCTCGAAAATTCTACGAAAAGATGCGGAGACTAACAGAGGGTTTCAAGATCGGAGCATTGTAGAACCCCCCGAGGTGATCTAGTGACTAATGCCCAGAGCGTATTAAAATTATAAAGGAAACACTTCTCCAGTCTGATGAATGGCACTGAAAGCATAACACCGGGAGAAGGTAAACCCGATTCCCCATTCGATGACGATGGAGCAGACGTTCTATTGTCCGACCATGAAGTGGTTCGAATAGCAATTACCCGTCTGAAGAACAACAAAGCGGCGGGTGCCGATGGATTGCCGGCCGAGCATCAACTTCTTTGTAAAGGATCGCCGTAGAATTAAATAGAAAAGGTACCATCCTCTATAAGAGTGTACAGCTGCAGACGTACGCCGATAATATTGATATAGTTGGCCACAATATCCTCTGTTAGTTGCGCTTTCTCTAGAATGGATAAGGAAGCGAAGCAACTGGGTCTGGTAGTGAACGAGGGCAAGACGAGGGCAATAAACAATCAGTCATCGCACTCGCGAATAGGCTCCCATGTCACTGTTGACAGTCATAACTTCAAAGTCGTAGATAATTTCGTCTATCTTGAAACCAGTATTAACAGCTACAGCTGACATTGTAAGCCTGGAAATACAACGTAGAATAACTCTTGCCAACTTTGGACTGAGTAGGCTTCTCTCGACGAACAAAAGCCAAACTCTATAAGTCACTCATTATTCCCATACTGCTATATGGTGCAGAAGCATGGACGATGACAACATCTGATGAAGCGATGTTCCGAGCTCTGCGAAAGATTAATGGCCCTTTGCGCATTGTCCACGGCGCATTTGATGAAACGATAAGTCAGAGAACAGAAAAACAGAATTTTAGCAATTTTTGCATATTTTGCATATTTTGAACAAGAAGTGCAAAAAGTATATATAAATTTATTGGATCATTCCTTTCAATTCGAATAATTGGATGCCCAATTTAGTGGGAAGCATTCACCACTTTATTTTAGTTTAATAAGCACCTATTAATTATGTAAAGTAAAACATATTTAATTATGAGGTGTTCAATACCATAACTTTATTGAAGTAGAATTAAATAATGTATGGTATAAATAATTGCTCAAGGTAACGATGAGTGGATGGAGGCTTAACTCATTTAAACATACTGTGCACCCAGGCGAAAACGACTTTGGTTTTAAACATGTTACTGTAAGAACTATTTGTGGTCCATTTTGAAATGAAAAGAAAGTTGAATTTATATTGTGTTGAAAATCACTTCTTTGTGATTTTTCTAAATTTTTTTCAATGTAGCCCAGCTTGATAAACAACATTTTTTGGTGTCTGTTTCGGTGCGTAAATGTACAGAGAAGATTGTTTTTCAACTTGTGCGCACGCTACGTATAGCTGGCCGTGCGAAAAACAAGGCATTTCCAGATTTATGGCACACACTTGCGACTATCCTTGCGCCCTGTTTATTGTCATCGCAAATCGAATTTTCCCTGGAAACTGTATACGTTTGAACTGAAAAAGCAAATCGTTGGAACTCAAAGAAATTCATAGAATCAAGAATTCGGGCTCTCTGTATTCAATAGTTGCATCACAATCAGTCGAATTCCATTACACAGTTTTGGCGCATGAAGATTGCAAAACATAATAAAGACAGATCCAACTTTGAAACGCAAACGATGAGGCGGTATACCAAGCATCTCCGAAGAATTTTGAAATTCTACTGGATAATTCACGCCTTCGTCTTCATTGTGAAGACGATCGATTTGTATGAGCGCAAACCTCTCGGAATTTTGAATCTTCCAGTTTAAGTCATTTACATCGGTGTATTTGCAAACTAAAATTGTGCGTGCACTTAAGCAATCGTAGTTACGATAATTTGGCCAATGTTCGGATAAGGATGAGTTCATTTTTCGTTGAAGGTAATTTACAAAAGGCAACTGAAATTGATATCAAACCACTGGAAGTATCAACCGAAATTTGCCCTTTCCAATTCTTAACGAATACGATGTAAAATGTCTTCGGCATAGTCATTTTTGCTCGTATCCCATAATTGACGTGGATTTGAAGGCTGATATGTCGAAATGATCATCGCGAAAACAGTACGAACTTTAGTGGTATGCGAAGTAGCTATCACATCGTCCATCGGTTGATTCCAGTGATTATAATGTTTCAGAAAAATAAGTCTCAGTCCTCTACCCCACATAACATGTACTTAAGGGCCATATCAACACCGAACACCTAACCAATAATATGCTACAAACCACATTAAAATATACATCACTAACACGCTACATTCACCACACTCACTTCGACATCACCTACAATCCACATCACACACCAACTACAATACCACTGCATTTTACACTACAACAAAAAGGAACAAAAGGGACGGAGAAACGAGAACTTCACCTTTTGTTGCGATACGCTGTCGAACGAAAGCCGTGTTCCGTTTATCCCTAGTGCTACCCTTTTGCACCCACATTTATATATATTTTTTTCTGCGAACATCAATTAATAATTAAAGTTTATATCAATATAAATAAAGTTAGTAAAAATTATTTTTGAACTGCTTTCTTTGCATTTCGTACTTATCCCAATAAATTAAAACATGGTCCTTTGAGCCTACAGAAAGAAACTATAGAAAAAAATTGCAATTTATAAACTTACCGGTACAAGTGTAGTGACTTAGAAGCACGTAAAACATAATCAAAAGACAGTGCAAAGTATAGTTCATTAAAAAGCAAAAAAAATATATGCATATGCCAATAGAATGCAGTTATAGGAAACAAGATTAATACATGCACAATATAAAAATATGTACATAAACTGAAATATGAAATAAATACGTGTATACAAACGGTTCAAGGAACAATGAAAAAAGCTATTGAAACACATAAATTATACAAAGCCAAAATCAAACGGGCGCGTAGTAAAAATCTAAATCTAAATCTAAAATCTTATCACCAAACGTAATTCGGGCGCGATCGGACAATAAAAACACCTTATTTCAATACAATAACAAGGCATACTGGCGCACACAGCCATACCACAACAATAACACCTTCACAAACCAAACGCTTACTTTCCTCCAAAACCCCCTTGAGGCGAGAAAAAGTAAATGTATCGCGTCATTTCTATTTATTATATGTATGTACGTATGTATGATAACAAACGGATTTATATTTGATATGATCCATTTGAACTACACAAAACGGGAAAAATGTAATTATATATATTATCTATATATTGTTTAGTCCAAACAAATACTCCTCTGCATTACTCCCACAAATTACATAAAGTAATAGAGGCCTAATGCAGAGGAATATCAACCGCCCCAATTTCACGCAACAGAAGGAGAAACAAAAAAAAAAAAACTTTACCGCGCTTTTTGCCTTAAGGCATATATATTATCCCGCCAACAGCAGCGATCAACAAACATATAACAAGTGAAAAACAAAGTTAATATTATCAAACAAACATAAGAGTACAAAGTGATACATCCAAGTGAACAAACACAGGAAAAACCCTCAACTCATCATTACAACCACAAATCTCAACCCAGGAATAAAGGAATTTAAAATGGCAACAGGTTACATTAATAAAATAATTTAACATAGAATTACATATTTATATATACAAGTAACCCACTTAACCATTATTGGTTACACACATTTATACACCCACATACTCATATATACACAATTTATAACGTTAAAACTAAACGAAAATTTTTTAATTAAACGCAATCGGCCCCTTCCGTCGACATACCCCGACATTTTTGGTCCTTCGAGCCGGATAATTAAAAGAAAAAGTCTTCGTGGGAATTTTTACAACAACATCAACGTTGGAATTCCAGAACCCAACCCAACCTAACACCACCTAACAAATAAAAAGCCTGCAAGTTAAATCAGCAAATACCCACCCGAGTAACTATAACTAATAACAAAACGGAAAAATTTGTAAGTGCGACCCATACATTTTTCAATATAATAATACAATATAAAGTGCAAATCAAAAAATTTGTTAAAAAACACCCAATTCCCAAATTGTGTCCTTAAGCCGACTTAAGCACAATTTATTTGTTTTATTGGGTTAATAAAAATTTGATCTACACTATTTAATTATATGTATATATGTATTCACATATTTACCCAAGAAAAGAAGTGCAATAATAAAATATATGCATATATTTTGCCGTCGGCTATTGCATTCTTCTCGTTAAACTAAAATTACATATATGTAAATAAATACACACCCGCTAATACCTACGAATAGCGCACCCATCCGCATTATATATGTTGGTAACAAAAATTGTTAGCGAACAGCACATCAAAAGACAATTACCCAGTAGGAAATAAAAAAGGTGACCTAGTAGGAAAAAGTGCAAAACCCTGCAAATTTTATTAATCTATTTTTTTCTACGATTCATCGGAAATTTAATAATTTCCCATCCATATTAACAATCGGACACCATCAAGATAAAAAAAAAATAAAATTTATTTGAAATTTTTAAAATAAATAAATCACTATACAAAAAGTTTTTAAAGCTTGTTTTCTTAAATTTTCGTAACTCTACGCGACTTATTTTTCTTGTTCAACCCAAAGATCAAATATATCTTACCCAAAAATGGAAATGGAAGATTTCAAAATCACAACAACGGACTTAATTGAATTCGTGGAAGACCATCTTCAGACCCAAAGTGAAGATGAATCGGTCTATACCCTAGAAATTAAAAGGGTCGAACTAAATTCGCTTTATGAAAAAGCAAAGCACTCATACGATGCGATTAGAAGAATTTCTAGCGAAAATCATGAAACCATCGATTTCTTTAAAGTGAAATAAAAATACCAAAAAAGTTATCGAATGTAGGGGAAACTGGGGTACCTTTGACACCTTTGTTTTGAAATAAAATTTCTCGAAATGTGTTTAAATTATCATAAAATAAAATGTTACCTGCTTTAGAGGAATTATTCAACTTTATAATATTGCCTGAGTTTTTTTTTCAGCGACTCCCTTTTACACTTTAATTTACAGTTTAAAAAAAAAAAACCATTTTGTCAAATGTGCCCCTGTCACGGGGTACATTTGACTTTAGGAGGGGAGCATTTGACACCCACATGCATATTTAAAACAATTTTGTGTTGTGTTGTGTTGAATTAAAATAAACCATTATATACAAAATAAACTCATTTTATTTTAATTTTGGAAAGCAAAAAATATTTCAGTTACAAGTTTTGAATTAAAAGAAAAGAAAAATTTAAAGGAAGTGAATTATAAGTTTTGATAAAAAAGTATTTTATATAATACTTTAATAAGTCCAGTTTAAAAATGGCAACTTCAGCTCTATTTCACTGCGCATAATTATAGCCAAATCTTCAACTTCAGGATTAACAAAAGCCAAACTTGAAGGAGATGTCTTTCGGAAAAATTTGATGTTATAAGTGCAGTTGCCAAACGTTTCTATTATTTGACCTACATAAAAAACGGTGTTTTTGATGTTTTCTTGGAATTTTACCAGAACGTAGTCTCCCACAGTCAAATTATCATCATCAGTTATTTTGTGTGTCTCTAAATCATCTGCCCGGGATTCAAGGTAACCTTCATCATCAGGAGGGAATCCATTAGAGTCAATTGTGTTAGCGTAGCTATTGTTACCCATACTTTCGTCTGAAGATTCGATTTTCAGTTGAGGTTTTCTTTTTGGTTTCTTCTTTTTAGCCTGCTGTGTTCTCTTCTGTGAAAACTTGAGAGTGCGCTTGGCGGTTTTAAAATTTTTCTTTATAGTAGTAAGCTGCTCAATCCTTCTTTTTTCAGTTGAAGAAGTAAGGATTCGGGAAGTTCCACTTCTCGAAGATTTCGTGGATGCATGCAGTTGCGATATAGGCCTAACTGATTCTGGCGTAGTACATGCTGAGTTATGATTTAGGTTGCTTTGTAGATTTTTTGTGATGAATTCATATCATCTGATCTATCAGGATGCATGCGTTCAACTTCCTCATCTGTTACAGACTCCAGCGCAAATGTTTCATGTTGAAAAAACTGGGTATTGAGAGGACAAATTCCTGTTGCTTTGAATCCGTTCATTATGTTTTCTGAGGAAAATGCTTTTTGAAATGGTTGTTGAGTTAAGGTGCCGATATCATATATACTGATTTGTTTTCCAAGATTTGTGGTTAAAAAATTGTTAAAGGCTTTGCGGCAAAATTGCTTAAAGGGTCCGAAAACTGATACATCCAATGGTTGTAGACGATGGGATGTATGTGGAGGAAAAGAAAGTAATACAATTCCAGCCTCGGCGCAATAGTTAATGCTTTCCAAACTGCAATGTGACGCATGATTATCAAGCAGAATTAGAATTGGGTTTTCAACTGAACAGTTCGTAAAGTTTTTAATGTGTTTCAGCACATTTGCAAAGAGTTCGGAAATCATCCATCCGGATTTTGTATTCAATATCAACGAACCGGGCATGCATCTACTTCCGAATCTTTCACTGAAACGTACACGAGGAAATATATAAGCCGGAGGCAAACGATTTCCGCAAGCGTTAACTATGCCAACGATTGTAACCAAGCTGCCGCGCTCAGCGGAAGATGCTTGAGAAACAGAACCCTGTAATTTTGCAGCATAAATCTAGAGAAGATGTATGTTATTTAAAGTCATTCATGCGTACCATTTTCCTACTGAATATCAACACTAAATGGCATAAAGTGCATTCATTGTATAGTCAAAACAGAGACAAAAGTCAAATGTGCCCCATTCAAAAATGTCAAATGTACCCCAAGTGAGTTTACTTTAGAAATTTCAATTTTCTTACCTTTTCAATTCTTTTATTCTTAAATTTCCAAATCTTTTCAAAATTATTGAGAATAATACTAGTTAAGTTCACTTAGCACTTTAAAATGGTGTTCAATTGACTTCACAAATGTCTTGCATATCACTGCCACAAAATAACACAGACCGCAGAGAAAAGAGAAAAACACGTGTTGCTTCACCAAAATGTATAAACACTAACTGGTAAACTTCAACATATTGAATAAAATCAATTACTTCACCTTACCCAATTTATAAATTCGATTGATTTTACTGGCTTGACTTCGAAAAGGCCATAGTCAAATGTGCCCCAAAGTTAAAGGTACCCCAGTTTCCCCTACCTCTCTTGCTTAGCTTCCATCAACGAAGATGTAGATACGCGTAAAACACAGGAGTCCATTAAGGAAAGGACTTCAGAAGCCACAATGATGGATTTCACTCCTGCAGTTCACCTTCCACCATGCAATACCGACATCTTTTACGGAGATTATACAACTTGGCCCACCTTTCGTGATATGTTTACAGCCCTGTATATCCGTAACCCAAGGATTAGTAATGTTGAAAGACTCTTTCACCTTACTCAGAAGACCCGAGGAGAAGCAAGAGAGTTTATTAAAACGCACCTCTAAAAAATGATGGTTTCATACTCGCCTGGAAAAATTTAGTCGACCAATACGAAAATAAGAGGTTGCAGGTAAACACCCAATTAAAGATCCTTTTTAACCTACCCCAAGTAACTCAGGAAATAGGTTGTGCTATAAAAAGCTTACAACGTTCCGTTAATAACGTTTTGACTAATTTAAACAATCTTGAGATTGACGCGTACAGCTGGGATATATAATATATCTTTGTAGTTCAAAACTACCTAAATAACGTGGTAAAATTTCGACACTTTTTTAACCCACAAATACAAGACCATCGAATCAAAGCTTCAGTACCTAAATTACCCCCATTCCACACCGGTACAGTTAAAAGAACAGATGAAAAGAAATATAACACTTTTCATGCAAACGTGGCTGAAACGCCAATTGCCAGACCATCTAACACTCAAAGGAATAATAATTTAAACTTTACTCAAAATAATATAGATACAGAAAGCTGTAAGCTCTGCAAAAAACAGCACCCTATTCGAGAATTTCCCAAATTTCTCGCAATGAATATAGAGTCACGTAACTCCACAATCAAAAAATATGGTTATTGCTATAACTGCTTGGCCATATCACACAGCTACAAGAACTGTATGAGTAAATTCTCGTGTCGTAAGTGTCACAAAAAACACAATACTCTGATACACAGAGAATCCAGCTTTCGACCTGAATCCACTCCGTAAATACCAAACGTCACTAGTTCGAACCCTGAAAACAGTACCTCACTACCAACCCAAAGCATAAATACAAATCGGCAAGCCTACACAACAACTATACAGTCTACTAAATCATCAACCCAAGACCCACCCAACCCAAGTAGGAAGCAGATATTACTCGGTACTGCAATGGTTCTAATAGAACATAATGGCCAGCGATATTCCGCGAGAGCTCTTATTGATTCAGGATCGGAAGCCACATTTATATCTCGAAGACTTCAGAGAAGTTTGGATATACCCACCCACTCTGTATCAGCCCAAGTGACCGGACTAAACAATGCAGTTTCAGCAACACCAACGAACATTTGTGAAATCACGCTTTGCTCACCCTTAAACACAAATTATAAGCTATCAGCACAGGCATTTATACTAAACAGCCTAACTGATAATTTACCCTCATACCCCATAGATCCAATGCAGTGTCTTAAAAAGCTTGGATTCACTTTAGCCGACACCCAATTTCACAAACCCAGACCCGTGGATATACTAATCGGTAGTGATATCTATCCAAGTATTTTACTCAATGGAGTAAAGAGAAACGTACTAGGTTCACTCTTAGCTCAAGAGACAGAATTCGGATGGATATTGTCCGGAGCCATAACCCAACCCTCCCAAATTCCGCCATAGTCTCATTTCACAATAAAGTGAACCCCGAGAATCTACTCACTCGTTTTTGGGAGGTGGAGAAAATCCCAAAGGAATCCGTAGTTTCCAAATCGGACCAAATTTGTGAGGAAAATTTCCAAAAAACTACCCGTCGTAATCCAGATGGGCGCTAAATAGTAACCCTACCCTTCAAAGAACCCTACAATATTGATATCGGATACTCTGGACATATGGCGTTGGCCCAATTCCTCAGAAATGAACGAGCTTTACTTAAAAAACCCGAAGTAAAAGCGGAATATGACTTCTGGTAAAGCGACCCAATATTACTTACCACACCACGCGGTCATTAAACTCGACCGTATAACCAGGAAATTGCGTGTGTTATTTAATGCATCTTGCCCCACGTCATATCACAAAAGCTTGAATGACGTCTTAAATATCGGACCTACTTTACAGAAAGATCTTGTTATTCTGATCACAAACTGGCGATTCTTCCAACTCGTTTTTAATGCGGATATTAAGAAAATGTAGCGGCAAATACTCGTAGACCCTAATCACACTCCTAAAGAATATTATTTAGGAAGTCCCCGGAAGACACAATAGAATACTTCGAATTGCAAACAGTCACGTTCGGCTTAAATTGTGCGCCATATCTAGCGATCCGCACCTTCATGAAGCTAGCTGCGTCAAACTCTCTTAGCGTCAAAAACAAGAGTCGCTACCATTAAAACCGTATCCCTACCCAGATTGGAACTCTGCGGAGCGGTTCTGCTAGCTAAGCTTGTTAACTCTACCCTATCCCAACTACACCTAACCCAATATAAAAATAATTTTTGGACTGACTCAACCATAGTTCTCGCTTGGTTAAACAAACCACCCTGTTCATGGACCACTTTCGTTTCTCATCGAGTAGCTGCAATCAACCAGAAAGTGAAAGTAGATAATTGGAACCATGTGGAAAGCCAAGACAATCCCGCAGACTTGGCAAGCCGAGGTTGTACACCCACCGATCTATTAAATTGCAACCGCTGGTGGCATGGACCCCAATGGCTACAACATGAAAAGGAGCGTTTCCCAGCAACGGAGAAAACATACAACACCACTGTGGAATTCAAACCCGTTAAGATGTTTTCGATAACCACCCAAGAGGATATACTCGAAAGATTTTCCTCATTCCCCAGAGCTATTCGCGTTAGCGCTTACCTATTCAGGTTTTGCGCAAATGCCTCACCAAGGAGACGAGAAACTGATTACTCAAGCCATGAAATAACCCCGGAAGAGTTCAAAACAACCCGAGTGACGTTAATTGTTCTCACCCAAAAACATTTCATTGACCCGTAAAACCCAAATACACAAGAAAAGTTCATTATTGACTTTAAATCCGTTCATTGACCCTAAAGGAGTTATGCGAAGTGACGGAAGATTAACCAATTCCGCAGCACTATCATAAAATGAGCGTTACCCTATCCTATTACCCTATAATAGTCGTATATCAAAATTACTAACTCAATTCACCCATTTAGCAACGTTACACGGCGGAAATCAGCTAGTTCTTCGACTAATAAGGACAGAATTCTGGATATCCAAAGCAAAGATGCTGATTAAAACCATAATTCATCAATGCAAAACATGCATCATACACAACAAGACTCATCAAACGTAGAACCTCTAACTCCAGGACACTTCCTTATAGGTACCCCATTGCTAACCCCTTCCGAACCCCATTTAGAGGATGCAAACTTAAGCATCGTTAACAGATGGCAGAAACTAAAAATACTCTACCAGCACATTTGTAAGAGATGGAAGGAAGAGTACCTCAAGGAACTACACAAACGATATAAATGGAAATATCCACAGCGTAATGTTGAAATTAACGTCTTAGTCGTTATAAGAAAGGACAATATTTCACCCAACGAATAGAAGCTCGGTCGAATCCAAAAGGTCTTCCCCGCCTTAGACAATAAAACACGAGTGGTTGAAATCCGAACTGCTCAAGGCACAATAACCCGCCCCATCGCAAAAATTGTGATATTAAATACAGAATAACATACAAGTTTTCTCTTCTTTTTAGTGAAATGGCCCCAACAATCACCAACTCACCCAAACCTCGTCGTATGAGCCCAACAATTACCAACTCACCCAAACCTCGTCGTAAGAGCTCAACAATTACCATCCGGTCCCGTAGCGCAACCTGTAGCATTACATTGATTTCGGAATACGAAACGATGTCAAGACGCATTCAACGTTTCAAGTCGACCCTTCCCACTCTTCGTGAAGAAAAGGAACGTGATGATCGCACAACACGAAAAACGATCTCACATCGCAGAAAAAATACGTCATCCCGTTATGTCGCTTGCGGAATATGCAAAAAAGACCACCGCCTAGTGACTTGCGCTACGTACTCGGCATACAATATAAGCAAAAAATACGAAGCAGTAATAAAACACCACTACTGCGTTAATTGCTTAGCCAGGTCGCACAAAACAGAAGGATGCACAAGAAAAAATCGATGTTCCATTTGTCATGGGAAACATCATTCATCCCTACCCTGACATCCGCGGCTATACCCAGCCAACAATGCAAATATTGTTGAGAAACACCCACTTGCGATAGAGACCCGACTACCATCCTTACTGACTAAGCAGACCCTAGTACCCACACTGAAGATCAGTTTAAGATGCGATGGTGAATGGCGTAAAGTTCGAGCCATTTTGAACCCTACTCTCAAAATTACAAATATTACGGCCGAACTCGTAAAAAAATTCAAACTGCCAATTACATACCTCAACACTTATCGTATTTCTAGCATAAAAATTAGCTCAAATAATGACACAAAGTTTTGTCTGCAATGTAACGCAGTTATCACTCACAATTTACGCAGGAGACCCTATGAGCGAGATCTAAGTGACGATGCGCAAATGCGCTTTGAACACTTAGTTCTCGCTGACCCTCAATTCCACAGCAACAAAGAGCTAACGTTGGAGATTGGAGCGGATATCTACCCACAAATCATCAGAAATGGACTCTTTAAACCAGACAATGGTACAGTGGTAGCGCAGAATACAGCATTTGGCTGGACCCTTACTGGCACCATCTAACCCTAAGTATACTGCTGATAAATACTCAAAAAATTTCAATTTTCAATACCCAATCAATTACCCTATTAATACTAAAATTATTTCGCAGATTCTGCAAGGTGGCCGGGATGTTTAATCCAAACAAATACTCCTCTGCATTACTCCCACAAATTACATAAAGTAATAGAGGCGTAATGCAGAGGAATATCAACCGCCCCAACTTCACGCAACAGAAGGAGAAACAAAAAGAAAAAACTTTCCCGCGCTTTTTGCCTAAAGATATATATATTATCCCGCCAACAGCAGCGATCAACAAACATATAACAAGTGAAAAACAAAGTTAATATTATCAAACAAACACAAGAGTACAAAGTGATACATCCAAGTGAACAAACACAGGAAAAACCTTCAACTCATCATTACAACCACAAATCTCAACCCAGGAATAAAGGAATTTAAAATCGCAACAGGTTACATTAATAAAATAATTTAACATAGAATTACATACATATTTATATATACAAGTAACCCACTTAACCATTATTGGTTACACACATTTATACACCCACATATTCGCATATACATAATGAAATATTAAACTCACAATTTATAACGTTAAAACTAAACGAAAATCTTTTAATTAAACGCAATCGGCCACATCCGTCGACATACCCCGACATATAAAAAAAAAAAAATATATATATATATTTGCCTATTTGCTTACTCCTGTGTTACAAACACACAAAACAAACTAGTAAAAAATTAATTTAAATTCAAGTATCCACTTCTAAGATTTCCCGCCATCTCCTGTTTCTCAAAACAGTAAGCAATATTTTAAAAATAATTTAGCAAAAGATACAATAAAAATACAAGAAGAGAAATAAAAGAAATAATAAATAACATATGTACATACAAGCAAATCAACTTATATCAACTCCATATTATATTATACGAAGTTACATATTTAACAACATATTTACATATATAGGGGTTAACACTGGGACATTGTGAACTCTATTCTATTTGTATCGCGCCTACAACAACAAAACAACGCGAACACAATACGAACGTTAGTTATATATATTTGATATACTATTACCAATGAAATATAAAAAGCTTTAATCTAATTTTCAAATTTGCAAAAATTATCCGACATTTATTGAAAATATATAAACGGTCCGGTACAACAAAAAATATATATATATTTAAAGGCAGCACATTGGCATACAAATAAGTCTGCAAAAAAAAAAAAAATATATATATATATATATATGTATACAGCATGCAATATAAAAATATATGTTTATATTACTGCATAAATACTTCAAACAAAAAATAATAATAATAATAAAAAAAGAAATAAAAACGATATACGTAGTTTAATAATTTAATCGTTAAATCGGAAATAAAACCTCTTATTTACGGAAAAGAGTTGTCGGTTTCTTACATTTATCAGTTTGCACTGAAAATATATATTTCCCTATTATTATTTGTATTATTATTACTAAATGAGCACACACTCCAACGATTCTAAATCTATTCAAGATAACTCTGAATCGGTGCTAGAAATCAAAATCAAAATATTGACAATTTTTGAACACGTCTCCAATCTGAATATGACATAATAGTAGAAACTGACGACTCAGATCTTCCAGAAAATTTCAAACCCTTGGCTTACGCCAAATATAAAAATTGCCTCGACCAATATGAAGAGACAAAAGCCAACAATACAACAAAGTCAATTGCACCTACTCCAAAACTGAACTACTTTCACAGCTGTCACAAGCACAAGTCCAAGTGGCAAGTTCAGGCATTCCCCTCAAAGTGCCAGCATGTGACACAGAAATATTTCATGGAGATTATGAACAATGGCCGTCCTTTCGGGACATGTTTACGGCAGTGTACATAAACCATCCTAAATTAATCATAGTAAAACAGTTCGCTCTTAATGACAATAATTTCAATTTGGCTTGGGAAGCTTTAAAAGAATGATACAAGAATGAAAGCATATTGGTCGACAAACAAGTGACCGTGTTAACGAATTTACCAAAAGTCCAGAAAGAAACAAGTGAAGAATTTATAAGACTTCAATCTTCACAGTTTCAAATTGTTTGTCGGTTCTATCGACACAGAATATTCTCCCAGACAATTGGGACCCCATACTGGTAAACATATGCTCCGCAGCGTTACCAGAAAAATCGTTGCTTTTGTGGGAGCAATCGCTCTCATCACGAAGAAAGTCCCCAACGTGGCAACAAATGAAAGATTTCTAACTACCCAATATAAAATTGTGGAAAGGGTAGATAAAAAAATGGTCGGAACTAAAAACGTTCAACAATACCTAAATCAAAGCTTCATTCATTAGAACCCAAGCTAATAACAATAACAACTTAAATCGTAGTTTTGTCAAATCGCAATCGTTCACATCCAAACAAAACAAACATACCTCATGGGAACTATGTATGTACAGGAGGGCATAAACTCAAATCTCGCGATAAATTAAAAAAAATTGAATAATAATGATACAATAACACACCGCTCAAATAGACCTTCTATTGGCAGCGACCTTAAACCCAAATTATACTAGAAGGTGTTGAAAAAATGTCAAACACACTTCGAGCTCAGAATACTATATTCGGTTGGATACTAAGTAAGTGAACTAGTTCCGGAACCAGTTACCACAATGATCACTCAAGTTGAACAAATATCCAATGAATACCTTACTTTACAATTAAGGTAGTTTTGGGAGTTAGAAGCATCATACATGGCAAAATAAAAATTTTATCTATGGTCCGATTCCGAAATCGTTCTAGTATTGTAAAAAAAACCACCATGCGTGGAAAACGTACATTTCTAACAGAACGTCTCAAATACTTGATCTAGTAGAATCGGGCGATACGTAGCCAGTGCTGACAATCCTGCTGATCTAGGTACAAGAGGGTGCAAACCCCTGCATCTCGGCACCTCCATCCTCTGGTGGAATGGCCCCCGATGGTTAACAGAATCTCCCATTTCAGAGTAGTCGCCTATACGCTCAAGTTCTTAGAGCGACTTAAACTTAAAGTTAAAGGAGCAACTTGCCTCCACTGCGATACGTTGACGCATCAAGACTTACAAAAAACAAAGGTCGCTCTTATCGTATCTTTACTAAGAGAAATCGAAGCCGATTGAAAAAAAGACCTCACTCTTAGTTCTAAACCCATTTCTAGACACGAAAGGTGCCAACGGTCGGCTTGTTAACTTAAGTCTAACATACAATGAACGCCACCCCATAATAATACCTGAGAAGTCTACATTTGTCATATTATTCCTGAATTACATCCCCATATTAATGCTACACACCCAACATCGCTTTCACCTGAACGCTGCAATTTTGCTGGGCTTTTAAAATAAAGGCATCCATGCTATAGCCTCCCACTCTCATGAAAGGCTATGTGGCTGTCTTTGTATGTTTCATGACAAAAGCAGTACACCTTGAGCTATGTACTAATATGACGACAGAGACTTTTCCCGCGGCATTTACTCGCTTCGTCGATCGACGTGGCTACCCATCAAAAATCATGAGTGATATTGGCAAAACATTCATTGGAGCTCAACGTTCCTGACATCGTAAAAAAGTAGATAGGCATCAATTGGCAATTTATACCCCAAGCGCTTCTCATATGGGTGATTTATGGGAATCAGCTGTAAAGAGCTTTAAATCTCATTTCAAGTAGCTAGCTGGCAGCTATAAATTTAATTATGAAGAATTCGTGACATTATTAACTAAAATCGAAGCCGTTCCCTCCTCACGGCTCTCTCGCAAGATTCCTCCGAATTTACTGCCCTAACTCTAAGGCATTTTCTAAAAGGAGCAGTCATTCTGGCCACACCTGAGCCAGGCGTGGAGTCGCTATCCTTACTAAACAGGTGGGAAAGAATTAAAATTCTCCATCATAATTTCAGTCGCCGATGGAAAGAAGACTATAGTGATATATAAAGGTTCTCCACAAGAGGTACCTATGGAAAACTACACAATATGTGCCAAAGATTGAAGATTGTGTCCTGACTCATGACGAATGTCTCACCCCTACCAAATGGCGGCTTGGCCGCATAGAGAAGCTTTTCTAAGGCTCCGACGGTCATATTCGTGTAGTCGATCTCCATACGCAATGAGGAAAGTTAACAAAACCGCTCGTTAAACTATGCTATGTACTGACCGCCGATACCATCGAAACGAAACAGATAAAACCCTCAAATAAACCATTTATAATAAATATTTAAAAATAACAAACAAAACAATATAAATGGTCGATCAACATAACGACCCACTTATGCCGCACAACGTGGCAGCCGTGCTCATATCCACTCTATGAAACAAATTTATACTTCAAATAATATTAACATGGAGACATGCCACTCGCCCCGACGCCAACCATCTGTTCGGCTTTCCATGTGCCTCAACAAACGTTCTGAACCTTCACGACGCCACACGAACGGGTCCTTGTATCCCCTGACCAGCAGCAGATCCGCAGAGGATTCGGTGCCCAATATGTCGTCGACCGCACCGGTTGACGCACTGCGCCATATTTAAAAGGTTGCCATCTTAGCAACGGCTGCGGGTCGTCCAGGTACACGGCCACTGCCTTAATTGTCTGGCACCTAACTATAACACCCAGGAGTGTACATTGGGAAATCTGTGCCAGATTTATATGTGGCCTCATTATACCATGCTGCACCAAACCGCCAGACACGACATCGGTCAACAATCTGGTGGCCGCAACTTAAACCAAAAACAAAATTTTATAATTGTGGTTTGTTTACATTTTCATTTGTCAAAATGAACTTTATCGTTATTGCCAACTACTTTTTATTGGAAAAATCATAGCTATTGTGAATGAAAAAAGCGATGAACTGGCAATGCCTTTAGATACAAGCTATGATAGCTTATGATAATTCAACATAATTATGTTGGGTAAGTCTTCTATACAAAATAAGTTTAATTTGCTGGTCAAATAAAACACGCCTAATATAAGCAATTAAATTTGCTTTTGCAATTTTTATATGTATGCGCATGTGACAAGCAATTTGTGCAAAGTCTTTTTGGCCTGACAAAAGTATTTCGTTTGTTGACTTCGCTCGTTGTTTTTTCTGTTTGGATGTGAAGAATTGTGCTTCGATTTTCGCCGCGTTTAAGGCTTTTAGTTCTGACTATTTTTTCCTCTACCCTTTTCGCAATTTCATATTGGATAGTAAGAAAATTTTTCATCTGTTGCCACGATGGGCACCGTTTGTTTCTACAAAACTAAATATTTTTCTGGTAATGCTGCGGTGCATTATTTTACCAGAATAGAGTCCTAACAGTGGATTCTAGTTTGATAAATTTTTTACTTGTTTCTTTCTGAATCATCTTTTATTGGATGTGAGAGAGCAATTTCTATACGTCAAAACCTCCTGAACTTGATCAACTGTCAAAGTTTAACGATAGGAAACGAGCTATGGCCAGATTGAAATCTTACCAAAAAAATATGTAAACAGGGGGACTTGTTACATCGTTCAAGACCACTAATAAAAAATTTATAGCAATGAAAATGAAATAAATTTGTGAAATTTGAATGTATTTGATGAAGCGTTTTGTAATGTGAAGCATCATAATTAATTTCAATGGATAATGAATAAAAACATTTATTGAATAAGAACCAACAAGCTTAAATAATTTTTTTGGGTATTAAAAGGTCAAAATTCAATTGTTTAACATACCACAAATAAATTTAAATAGTTTCTCCATATATTAAACGAATTCTATATAATAAAATAACTATAGTGGTTTTCAATCGTAATAAATGTTGAGTGTTTTAATTTAAATGTTCAAAAATTATTACTTTGTCCGATTTGGCTATAATGGCAAATGTTATAAAAAACTTTAATTGTGAGGCGCTCTGACACTGGAATAAGTTGGACATCCCTGCGTGCGGCAGTTGCTATTCCTGACGAATATGTCAAAGAAATAATATACATACTAGGGGGATTCTCTTGCTCTTGCAAGATTGCACCCATTGCAGAATCTAGGGGTTTTGGGCTGATTCGGTCATTTTATTGTAATTGACTATTGTGCAAGGCTATTGCGAATTGGCGCACCTTTTTCATTCATTCTTAACAAAAAACTGCAACGAATCTTTATAATTTAAATAGAAATTATAAAATCTGTTAAAAAATTTACCATCCTCAACAATTTAACGTCAAAATATGTATTAGGTTGGCAAAAAAGTTTTGCGGTATTTTCGCTGAAAGCGCGTAGTTCTAGTTTTATTCGTCGCATCGTGGCATGCTATACCTTTTTGGAAAGCTCATTTCACGCGCTAACACGTGTTTGATTGATTGTTGTTTCTTTTAAGTCGTTTGTGAGTTATGGCGTCGACAGCATGGAGCAAAATAATGAGAAAATACGGCATATTTTACAGTACTACTACGATAAGGCAAAATGCATCTCAAGCTGCCAATAAAATTTGTGCAGTTTATGGACCCGATACAGTTTCCATTTCTACCGCACAGCGATGGTTTCAACGTTTTCGTTCTGGTGTAGAGGTGGTCAAAGATGCGCCACGCTCCGGAAGGCCTGTCGTCGAAAATTGCGATAAAATCGCTGAATTGGTCGAAATAGACCGGCATAGTAGCAGCCGTAGCATCAATCAAGAGCTGGTCATGAGTCATCAAACCGTTATAAATAATACAAATTCAATAAATGATGAAATAAAAATACCGCAAGACTTTTTTGATAACCTAATATTGAAGTAAAATGACAGCTAGCACAGGGTTGCACTTATTTTTTTACGTCTCATTGCACGAAAATAAACATGGGTTTTGGCCTGATATATTTTAAAGCTATTGCAAATAATTTTATGCGTGTGTTTGTTGTTCCGCCGTTGTACCAAGAGGAAAATTCTGCAATTTTTGCACCATGCAAGGGTTTTGCAAAAGCAAGAGAATCCCCTTATTAATTAACCGTTTAAAAATCTTCAGATTCATTTTGTTGAGAAGAAAATTGTATATTTATAATCTTACGAAACACCCTGTATATTATTAGACATACAGATGTCATTACGAATAGAAGCTAAGTTCATTATTTAATAAACTTCCTTTTTCTGTTTTATACTGTCGCCAAGTCAACACGCGTTTTACTCTGCTAACAGGTTATGGGCCTTTGCCACACAAAGTTAATTTAACCCATCAATAAATAAATCCGGGTAAAAAAAAGGTTCTGTGTGTAAATTAAATATATTGACTTTTGATCTGGAATATATTTTACAATTTAAATAATGTCGAACGTTTTTTCGGTACCCGTCGAACGACTTCGCGGTCGTGAGAATTTTGATGTATGGAAATGCCAGGCAAAATCATATTTGGTCATAAAGGGCCACTGGAAGATGGTCCAGAATGGTTTGCCTGTTACTGCCACTGAGGCTGATCGTGATGCTAATGAAAAAGCACTAGCTGAAATCACGATGTTGGTGGAGCCAAATAATTTCGGTCACTTTGCAGATAAAACATTAGCTAAAGACGCATGGGAAGCACTCATGGAAGCCTATGAAGATAAAGGTTTGACGCGTAAGGTGGAACTGTTGAAGCAATTGGTGCAACTCAAGCTGTCAGACTGCGAGACCATGCAAGAGTATGTAAACTCAATGATAATGACTGCATTTAAAGTGAGAAACGCAGGTCTAAAAATTGATGATGAACTAACCGCATCACTCATGTTAGCTGGGTTGCCCAATGAGTTTCAAGCGCTAGTGCTCGCTGTCGAAAACTCCAAGAAAACGCTCACTGTAGACGCTGTGAAAAATCTACTTTTACAAGATGCGAAATTTGATGCAAAGCAAGGTGCCGAAAATGCTCTTTATACAAAGGCAAAAACATTTTCAAAAGTTCGCTGTCATTCGTGCAAGCAACTAGGGCACATAAGCAGAAACTGTCGAAAGAAAATAGTGAAAGACGACAAGCAAAAACAAAAGAGTCAGGTTCTTTTTGCTTCATCGCTTTATGCTAATATGCACAACAACGAAGACTGGTATGTCGATTCCGGCTGTTCTCAACATATGGTAAAAAGCAACGAATGCATGACAAATAGAAAACGCGCGATAAACAAGAGAGTAATTATCGCTGACAATAACAAAATTGATGTTGAATGCACTGGCGATGTGCAACTCTCTTTAGCTAATAAATATAAAAATGTTAACGCAACTATCAAAAATGCTGAGTACGTTCCTAGTTTGTGTGCGAATTTACTTTCGGTGAGTCAAATGACAGACAATGGGAAAGAACTACATTTTAAAGACAATTGGTGCAAAATATTAAACGAGGACAAGCAACTAATTGGAACTGCGATCAAAATAAATGGTCTTTATCGTCTGAACTGTGTAAAACGAGATAATGCAGCGATGGGCGTCGCAAGCTATAACTTATGGCACAGGCGCTTAGGTCATGTCTGTCGCGAAAGTGTCACAGCCATCCGAAATGCTTCGGAAGGTGTTAAAATTACAACCAGTGGTAACGACAAATGTGTGGTCTGCATAAAAGGTAAGCAGACCAGAGCGTCACACAGTGAAAAAGGGCAGCGTGCTCAACAACCTTTGGAACTAATACATAGTGATGTAATGGGTCCATTAAATGTTAACTCATTTTCTGGTGCGCGCTATTTGTTAACGTTTGTGGATGACTATTCCAGAAAAGTGTTTGTTATCCCAATTAAATCAAAAGCAGCTGTCTTCGATGAATTTGTAAAATTCAAAGCAATGGTGGAGAATCAATCTTCGAAATATATAAAAGTTCTCCGAACGGACAATGGTCGCGAATATGTAAATGAAGTGTTTAACAAATATCTTTC
>JAPZAG010001674.1:0-27758 GCA_027475135.1 Bactrocera correcta | reverse complement strand
AGGTAGAAGAGTTTCGTAATCTTATATTTAGGTAAAAAGTCGATTTTCTTGTATTTACACATTTAGCAATCGATATCGAAAATCTTCAAATCATTAGTTTTACATAATTAAGTTAGTTAACCTTCCTTAACGTAACGAAGGTGATATAAAGCCATGGCGGCATAACGACAGTGCAGGTAGAAGAGTTTCGTAACCTTATATTTAGGTATATAGTCGATTTTCTTGTATTTACACATTTAGCAATCGATATCGAAAATCTTCAAATCATTAGTTTAAGATATTTAAGTTAGTTAACCTTCCTGAACGTAATGAAGGTGATATAAAGCCATGGCGGCATAACGACAGTGCATTTAGAAGA
Source organism: Bactrocera correcta (assembly GCA_027475135.1). Lineage (NCBI taxonomy): Eukaryota > Metazoa > Arthropoda > Insecta > Diptera > Tephritidae > Bactrocera > Bactrocera correcta. The sequence goes on along the minus strand of JAPZAG010001674.1, from coordinate 27,400 downwards.
ATTCCGTTATCTTATATTTAGGTATAAAGTCGATTTTGTTGTACTTACACATTTAGCAATCGATATCGAAAATCTTCAAATCATTAGTTTAACATATTTAAGTTAGTTAACCTTCCTTAACGTAATGAAGGTGATATAAAGCCATGGCGGCATAACGACAGTGCATTTAGAAGAATTCCGTTATCTTATATTTAGGTATAAAGTCGATTTTGTTGTATATACGCATTTAGCAATCGATATCGAAATGCTTCAAAGCATTAGGTTAACATATTTAAGTTAATTAACCTTCTTTAACGTATTGAAGTTGATATAAAACCATAGCGGCGTAACGACAGTACATTTGGAAGAATTCCGCAGTCTTATATTTAGGTATAAAGTCAATTTTCTTGTATATAAACATTTAGCAATCGATAACGAAATACTTCAAATCATTAGTTTAACATATCTAAGTTAATTAACCTTCTTTAGCGATCTGAAGTTGACATATAGCCATGGCGACATAACGGCAGTGCATTTAGAAGAATTCCGTAATCTTATATTTAGGTATAAAGTCGATTTTCTTGTATATACACATTTAGCTATCGATATCGAGATGCTTCAAATCATTCGTTTAACATATTTATGTTAATAAACCTTCTTTAACGATCTGAAGTTGGCATATAGCTATGGCGGCATAACGGCAGTGCATGTAGAAGAATTCCGTAATCTTATATTTAGGTATAAAGTCGATTTTGTTGTATATACACATTTAGCAATCGATATCGAAATGCTTCAAATCATTAGTTTAACATATTTCAGTTAACAAACCTTCTTTATCTTACTGAAGTTTACATAAAGCCATAACGGTGTAACGGCAGTGCATTTGGAAGAATTCCGTAAACTTATATTTAGGTATAAAGTCGATTTTGTTTTATATACATATTAAGCAATCGATATCGAGATGCTTCACCTCATTAGTTTAACATATTTAAGTTAATAAACCTTCTTTAACCAACTGAAGTTGGCATAAAGCTATGGCGGCATAAGGGCAGTGCACGTAGATTAATTCCGTTATCTTATTTTTAATTATAAAGCCGATTTTCTTGTATATACACATTTAGCAGTCGATACCGAAATGCTTCAAATCATTAGTTTAACATATTTAAGTTAATAAACCTTCTTTAACGCACTGAAGTCTACATAAAGCCTTAACGGCATAACGGCAGTGCATTTAGAAGAATTCAGTTATCTTATATTTAGGTATAAAGTCGATTTTCTTGTATATACACATTTAGCAATCGATATCGAAATGCTTCAAATCATTACTTTAGCATATTTAAGTTAATAAACCTTCTTTAACGAAAGGAAGTTGGCATAAAGCCATGGCGAGATAACGACAATACATTTGGAAGAATTCCGTAGTCTTATATTTATATATAAAGTCGATTTTCTTGTATACACACATTTAGCTATCGATATCGAAATGCTTCAAATCATTAGTTTAACATATTTAAGTTAGTTAACCTTCTTTAACGTATTGAAGGTGATATAAAGCCATGGCGGCATAACGACAGTGCAGGTAGAAGAGTTTCGTAATCTTATATTTAGGTATATAGTCGATTTTCTTGTATTTACACATTTAGCAATCGATATCGAAAATCTTCAAATCATTAGTTTAACATATTTAAGTTAGTTAACCTTCCTTAACGTAATGAAGGTGATATAAAGCCATGGCGGCATAACGACAGTGCAGGTAGAAGAGTTACGTAATCTTATATTAAGGAATATAGTCGATTTTCTTGTATTTACACATTTAGCAATCGATATCGAAAATCTTCAAATCATTAGTTTAACATATTTAAGTTAGTTAACCTTCCTTAACGTAATGAAGGTGATATAAAGCCATGGCGGCATAACGACAGTGCATTTAGAAGAATTCCGTTATCTTATATTTAGGTATAAAGTCGATTTTGTTGTATTTACACATTTAGCAATCGATATCGAAAATCTTCAAATCATTAGTTTAACATATTTAAGTTAGTTAACCTTCCTTAACGTAATGAAGGTGATATAAAGCCATGGCGGCATAACGACAGTGCATTTAGAAGAATTCCGTTATCTTATATTTAGGTATAAAGTCGATTTTGTTGTATATACGCATTTAGCAATCGATATCGAAATGCTTCAAAGCATTAGGTTAACATATTTAAGTTAATTAACCTTCTTTAACGTATTGAAGTTGATATAAAACCATAGCGGCGTAACGACAGTACATTTGGAAGAATTCCGCAGTCTTATATTTAGGTATAAAGTCAATTTTCTTGTATATACACATTTAGCTATCGATATCGAGATGCTTCAAATCATTCGTTTAACATATTTATGTTAATAAACCTTCTTTAACGATCTGAAGTTGGCATATAGCCATGGCGGCATAACGGCAGTGCATGTAGAAGAATTCCGTAATCTTATATTTAGGTATAAAGTCGATTTTCTTGTATATATACATTTAGCTATCGATATCGAAATTTTTCATATCATTAGTTTAACATATTAAGTAAATAAACGCTTTTTACCTTACTGAAGTCTACATAAGCCTTAAAAGTATAAAGGCAGTGCATTTAGAAGAATTCCGTAATGTTATAATTTATGTTTAGGTATAAAGTCAATTTTCTTGTATATACACATTTAGCTATCGATATCGAGATGCTTCAAATCATTCGTTTAACATATTTATGTTAATAAACCTTCTTTAACGATCTGAAGTTGGCATATAGCCATGGCGGCATAACGGCAGTGCATGTAGAAGAATTCCGTAATCTTATATTTAGGTATAAAGTCGATTTTCTTGTATATACACATTTAGCTATCGATATCGAAATTTTTCATATCATTAGTTTAACATATTAAGTAAATAAACGCTTTTTACCTTACTGAAGTCTACATAAGCCTTAAGGGTATAAAGGCAGTGCATTTAGAAGAATTCCGTAATGTTATAATTTTATGTTTAGGTATAAAGTCAATTTTCTTGTATATACACATTTAAATAACTGGTTAGCATATTTAAGTTAATTAACCTTCTTTATCTTACTGAAGTTTACATAAAGCCATAACGGCAGTATATTTATATGAGTTCCGTTATCTTATATTTAGGTATAGAGTCGATTTTGTTGTACATACACATTTAGCAATCGATATCGAAATGTTTCAAGTCATTAGTTTAACATATTTAAGTTAATAAACCTTCTTTAACGTATTGAAGTTGATATAAAGCCATGGCGGCATAACGACAGTACATTTCGAAGAATTCCGTAGTCTTATATTTAGGTATAAAGTCGATTTTCTGGTATATATGCATTAAGAAATCGATATCGAAATGCTTCGAATAACTGGTTTAACATATTTAAGTTAATAAATCTTCTTTAACGAACTGAGGTTGGCTTAAGGACATGGCGGCATAACGGCAAAGCATTTAGAAGAATTCCGTTATCTAATATTTAGGTATAAAGTCGATTTTCTGGTATATATGCATTAAGAAATCGATATCGAAATTTTCAATCATTGGTTTAACATTTTTAAGTTAATAAACGCTTTTTAAACCTTACTAAAGGTTGGCTTAAGGACTTAAGGGCATAACGACAGTGCATTTAGAAGAATTCCGTAATGTTAAAATTTTAGGGTATAAAGTCGATTTTGTTGTATATCCCAAAATTTAAATTTTAAACTTATTTTAAGCATATTTAAGTTAATTAACCTTTTTTAAATCTTATTGAAGTTTATATAAAGCCATAAACGGCAGTATATTTAAAAAGTTCCGTTATCTTATATTTAGGTAAAAGAGTCGATTTTGTTGTATATACACATTTAGCAATCGATATCGAAATGCTTAAAAGTCATTAGTTTAACATATTTAAGTTAATTAACCTTTTTTAAATCTTATTGAAGTTTATATAAAGCCAAGACGGTATAACGGCAGTGCATTTGGAAGAATTCCGAAAGTCTTATTTTTAAAGGAAATAAAGTCGATTTTCTTTTTTCAAAAAATAAAAAATTTCGTTTTTAACATTTTTAAGTTAATTAACCTTCTTTAACGTATTAAAGGTTGGCTTAAAGCCATGGCGGCATAACGGCAAAGCATTTAGAAGAATTCCGTTATCTTATATTTAGGTATAAAGTCGATTTTCTGGTAAAAATATGCATTTAGCAATCGATATCGAAATGCTTCGAATCACTGGTTTAACATATTTAAGTTAATTAACCTTCTTTAACGTATTAAAGGTTGGCTTAAAGCCATGGCGGCATAACGGCAGTGCATTTAGAAGAATTCCGTTATCTTATATTTAGGTATAAAGTCGATTTTGTTGTATATACGCGTTTAGCAATCGATATCGAAATGCTTCAAATCATTAGTTTAACATATTTCAGTTAATTAACCTTTTTTAAATCTTATTGAAGTTTATATAAAGCCAAGACGGTATAACGGCAGTGCATTTGGAAGAATTCCGAAAATCTTATATTTAGGTATAAAGTCGATTTTGTTGTATATACATATTTAGCAATCGATATCGAAATGCTTCAAATCATTAGTTTAACATATTTCAGTTAATTAACCTTCTTTATCTTACTGAAGTTTACATAAACCCAAATAACGGTATAACGGCAGTGCATTTGGAAGAATTCCGTAATCTTATTTTTAAAGGAAATAAAGTCGATTTTGTTGTCTATAAAATTTCGTTTAAACCAAATTTGAAATTTTAAGTTAATTAACCTTCTTTAACGTATTAAAAGTTGATATAAAGCCATGGCGGCATAACGGCAGTGCATTTAGAAGAATTCCGTAATCTTATATTTAGGTATAAAGTCGATTTTGTTTTAAAAATATACGCATTTGGCAATCGAAAATCGAAATGCTTCAAATCATTAGTTTAACATATTTAATTTAAATTTAAACCCTTTCTTTAACGTATTAAAGGGTTGACATAAAGCCATGGCGGCATAACGGCAGTGCATTTAGAAGAATTCCGTTATCTTATATTTAGGTATAAAGTCGATTTTGTTGTATATACACATTTAGCAATCGATATCGAAATGCTTCAAATCATTAGTTTAACATATTTCAGTTAACTAACCTTCTTTATCTTACTGAAGTTTACATAAAGCCAAAACGGTATAACGGCAGTGCATTTGGAAGAATTCCGTAAACTTATATTTAGGTATAAAGTCGATTTTGTTGTATATACATATTTAGCAATCGATATCGAAATGCTTCAAATCATTAGTTTAACATATTTCAGTTAACTAACCTTCTATATCTTACTGAAGTTTACATAAAGCCATAACGGTATAACGGCAGTGCACTTGGAAGAATTCCGTAATCTTATGTTTAGGTATAAAGTCGATTTTGTTGTATATACACATTTAGCAGTCGATATCGAAATGCTTCAAATCATTAGTTTAACATATTTAAGTTAATTAACCTTCTTTAACGTATTGAAATTGATATAAAGCCATGGCGGCATAACGGCAGTGCATTTAGAAGAATTCCGTAATCTTATATTTAGGTATAAAGTCGATTTTCTTTTATATACACATTTGGCAATCGATAACGAAATGCTTCAAATCATTAGTTTAACATATTTAAGTTAATTAACTTTCTTTAACGTATTGAAGGTGATATAAAGCCATGGCGGCATAACGGCAGTGCATTTAGAAGAATTCCGTAATCTTATATTTAGGTATAAAGTCGATTTTGTTGTATATACACATTTAGCAAGCGATATCGAAATGCTTCAACTCATTAGTTTAACATATTTAAGTTAATAAACCTTCTTTAACGAACTGAAGTTGGCATAGAGCCATGGCGGCATTACGGCAGTGCATGTAGAAGAATTCCGTAATCTTTTATTTAGGTATCAAGTCGATTTTCTTGTATATACACATTTAGCAAGCGATATCGAAATGCTTCAAATCATTAGTTTAACACATTTAAGCTAATTAACCTTCTTTAACGTATTGAAGTTGATATAGAGCCATTGCGGCATAACGGCAGTGCATGTAGAAGAATTCCGTTATCTTATATTTAGGTATAAAGTCGATTTTCTTGTATATACACATTTAGCAAGCGATATCGAAATGCTTCAACTCATTATCTTAACATATTTAAGTTAATAAACCTTCTTTAACGATCTGAAGTTGGCATATAGCCACGGCGGCATTACGGCAGTGCATTTAGAAGAATTCCGTAATCTTTTATTTAGGTATAAAGTCGATTTTCTTTTATATACACATTTAGATATCGATATCGAAATGCTTCAAATCATTAGTTTAACATATTAAGTTAATAAACATTTTTTAGCTTACTGAAGTCTACATAAAGCCTTAACAGTATAACGGCAGTGCATGTAGAAGAATTCCGTTATCTTATATTTATATAAAGTCGATTTTCTCAATGCTTACATATATTTAGTTAAAGACTCGGACGGGACCAATTTGACATCAGAACACACTCGATTTTCAAAACCTACTCAAGCAGTTTTACGACTCATATCTCCAATTGAAGGGTCGAATAGAAACATCACTGCTGATAATTGGTTTTGTTCAGTTGAGCTAGTCGATGTTTTGAAAGATAAAAAGTTATCTCTTGTGGGTACTTAAAAAGAAAATAAAACAGAAATTCCGCCAGAATTCAAACCAAATCGGCGACGAGAAATTGGAACCTCGCTTTTCGGTTTTACTAAAAATATTACTTTGGCATCTTTTGTGCCGAGAAAAAACCGTGCTGTGGTGTTAATTTCCAGCATGCACCATACAGCAAACGTAGACGATAATACAAAAAAGCCCGAAATAATATTATACTACAATGAAACTAAAATTGGCGTTGATTTATTGGATCAAAGGTGTGCGAACTATACCACGGCGCGACGAACGCAAAGATGGCCTTTGTGCATTTTTTATCCTCTGTTAGATATATCAGCTTCCAATGCTTATGTCATGAGTAAGAAGTAGATTTAAATTTATGAAGCGGCTAGCAGAAGATCTGACCATGCCACACATGAATCGTCGAGAAAATAACAAGCACACTCCTCGTGACATCAAAACTTCTATTCGCCGGATCTTGAAAATAGAAGAAAAATTGCCTTCTGTTTCTGAAGCTGATCATCTTGAAAAACGTAAAACGTGTTCAACTTGTGATCCCAAGTAGAAACGAAAAACATTTCGTTTGTGTTTTATATGTAAAAATCCAATCTGTGTGGAATGTTCTAACAAAGCGTGCAAAAGTTGTCGTGAAAAATTTTAAGAATTTACCCCCTGTAATTTTCTCGAAGTCTTGTTTTTTTTTTAACTTTTATTTTTTTATGTCATTAGAATATTATTATATCCTTTAAAGAAAGACAGAATTTTATATAACATTTTGTTCCTATGTGGATAGATCTCAATTTGTAAACTACTATGTAATTTTAGTTAAAATGTGCCAGCAATTCAATTGTTCCCATTTATGAGAAAAATATGTTTTGTTTTTTTTTTCCTTTTTCAGTTAAATAAATAATTTAGTATATATTAAAGAGTTTTATTAATGTATTCTTATAATAAAACCTTAAAATCCTAAAAAAATTCAAGTGTTCGGATACACTGCGGTCACTGTGACCGTGCTCAGGTGGTTACGTAACTGATATAGGGCTCAGGTCGTTAAGGGTTAAATATGTTAAACTAATGGTGTGAAGCATTTCGATATCGATTGCTAAATGTGTAAATGCAAGAAAATCGACTTTATACCTAAATATAAAATTATAACATTACGGAATTCTTCTAAATGCACTGCCGTTATGCCGCCATGGCTTTATATCAACTTCAATACGTTAAAGAAGGTTAATTAACTTAAATATGTTAACTAATAATTTGAAGCATTTCGATATCGCTTGCTAAATGTGTGTATACAAGAAAATCGAATTTATACCTAAATATAAGATAACGGGATTCTTCTAAATGCACTGCCGTTATACCGCTAAGGCTTTATGTAGACTTCAGTAAGCTCAAAAATGTTTATTAAATTAATATGTTAAACTAATGATTTGGAGCATTTCGATATCGCCTGCTAAATGTGTATATACAAGAAAATCGACTTTATACCTAAATATAAGATAACGGAATTCTTCTACATGCACTGCCTTTATGCCGCCATGGCTTTTTGCTAACTTCAGTTCGTTAAAGAAGGTTTATTAACTTAAATATGTTAAACTAATGAGTTGAAGCATCTCGATATCGATTGCTAAATGCGTATATACAAGAAAATCGACTTTATACCTAAATATAAGATAACGGAATTCTTCTACATGCACTGCCGTTATGCCGCAATGGCTCTATATCAACTTCAATACGTTAAAGAAGGTTAATTAGCTTAAATGTGTTAAACTAATGATTTGAAGCATTTCGATATCGCTTGCTAAATGTGTATATACAAGAAAATCGACTTGATACCTAAATAAAAGATTACGGAATTCTTCTACATGCACTGCCGTAATGCCGTTAAGGCTTTTCTAGACTTCAATAAGAAAAAGAGGATTAATTAACTTAAATGTGTTAAACTAATGATTTGAAGCATTTCGATATCGATTGCTAAATGTGTATATACAAGAAAATCGACTTTATACCTAAATAGGAGTTTACGGAATTCTTCCAAATGCACTGCCGTTATACCGTTATGGCTTTATGTAAACTTCAATAAGATAAAGAAGGTTAATTAACTTAAATATGTTAACTTAAATATGTTAAACTAATGACTTGAAGCATTTCGTTATCGATTGCTAAATGGGTATATACAACAAAATCGTCTTTTTACCTAAATATAAGATTTCGGAACTCTTCCAAATGCACTGCCGTTATGCCGTTAAAGCTTTTGTAGACTTCAGTAAGACAAAGAGGATTAATTAACTTAAATATGTTAAACTTATGAATTGAAGCATTTCGATATACAAGAAAATCGACTTTATACCTAAATATAAGATTACGGAATTCTTCTAAATGCACTGCCGTTATACCGTTAAGGCGTTATGTAGACTTCAGTAAGCTAAAAAATGTTTTTTAACTTATAATGTTAAACAAATGATTTGAAGCATTTCGATATCGATAGCTCAATATGTATATACAAAAAAATCGACTTTATACCAAAATATAAGATTACGGAATTCTTCTACATCCACTGCCGTTATGCCAACTTCAGATCGTTAAAGAAGGTTTACTAACTTAAATATGTTAAGCTAATGAGTTGAAGCATCTCGATATCGATTGCTAAATGTATATATACAACAAAATCGACTTTATACCTAAATATAAGATTACGGAATTCTTCTAAATGCAGTGCCGTTATGCCGCCATGGCTTTATATCAACTTCAATACGTTAAAGAAGGTTAAGTAACTTAAATATGTTAAACTAATGATTTGAAGCATTTCGATATCGCTTGCTAAATTTTTATATACAAGAAAATCGACTTCATACCTAAGTATAAGATTACGGAATTCTTCCAAATGCACTGCCGTTATGCTGCCATGGCTTTATATCAACTTCAATACGTTAAAGAAGGTTAATTAACTTAAATATGTTAAACTAATGAGTTGAAGCATTTCGATTGCTAAATGTGTATAAATGCACTGCCCTTATACCGTTAAGGCTTTATGTAGACTTCAGTAAGCTAAAAAATGTTTATTAACTTAATATGTTAAACTAATGAGTTGAAGCATCTCGATAACGATTGCTAAATGTGTATATACAACAAAATCGACTTTATACCTTAATATAAGATTACGGAATTCTTCCCAAGGCACTGCCGTTATACCGTTATGGCTTTATGTAAACTTCAGTAAGATAAAGAAGGTTAATTAACTTAAATATGTTAAACTAATGATTTGAAGCATTTCGTTATCGATTGCTAAATGTGTATATAAAAGAAAATCGACTTTATACCTAAATATAAGATTACGGAATTCTTCTAAATGCACTGCCGTTATCCCGCCATGGCTTTAAATCAACTTCAATACGTTAAAGAAGGTTAATTAACTTAAATATGTTAAACTAATGATTTGATGCAATTCGGTATCGCTTGCTAAATGTGTATATACAAGAAAATCGAATTTATACCTAAATATAACATAACGGAATTCTTCTGAATGCACTGCAGTTATACCCTTAAGGCTTTATGTAGACTTCAGTGCGTTAAAGAACGTTTATTAACTTTGATATGTTAAACTAATGATTTGAAGCATTTCGATATCGATTGCTAAATGTGTGTATACAAGAAAATCGACTTTATACCTAAATATAAGATAATGGAATTCTTCTACATGCACTACCGTTATGCCGCCATGGATTTATGCCAACTTCAGTTTGTTAAAGAAGGTTTATTAACTTAAATATGTTAAACTAATGAATTGAAGCATCTCGATATCGATTGCTAAATGTGTATATACAACAAAATCGACTTTATACCTAAATAGAAGTTTACGGAATTCTTCCAAATGCACTGCCGTTATACCGTTATGGCTTTATGTAAACTTCAGTAAGATAAAGAAGGTTAATTAACTTAAATATGTTAACTTAAATATGTTAAACTAATGACTTGAAGCATTTCGTTATCGATTGCTAAATGGATATATACAACAAAATCGTCTTTATACCTAAATATAAGATTTCGGAACTCTTCCAAATGCACTGCCGTTATGCCGTTAAAGCTTTTGTAGACTTCAGTAAGACAAAGAGGATTAATTAACTTAAATATGTTAAACTTATGATTTGAAGCATTTCGATATCGATTGCTAAATGTGTATATACAAGAAAATCGACTTTATACCGAAATATAAGATTACGGAATTCTTCTAAATGCACTGCCGTTATACCGTTAAGGCGTTATGTAGACTTCAGTAAGCTAAAAAATGTTTTTTAACTTATAATGTTAAACAAATGATTTGAAGCATTTCGATATCGATAGCTCAATGTGTATATACAAGAAAATCGACTTTATACCAAAATATAAGATTACAGAATTCTTCTACATCCACTGCCGTTATGCCAACTTCAGATCGTTAAAGAAGGTTTACTAACTTAAATATGTTAAGCTAATGAGTTGAAGCATCTCGATATCGATTGCTAAATGTGTATATACAACAAAATCGACTTTATACCTAAATATAAGATTACGGAATTCTTCTAAATGCAGTGCCGTTATGCCGCCATGGCTATATATCAACTTCAATACGTTAAAGAAGGTTAAATAACTTAAATATGTTAAACTAATGATTTGAAGCATTTCGATATCGCTTGCTAAATTTTTATATACAAGAAAATCGACTTCATACCTAAATATAAGATTACGGAATTCTTCCAAATGCACTGCCGTTATGCCGCCATGGCTTTATATCAACTTCAATACGTTAAAGAAGGTTAATTAACTTAAATATGTTAAACTAATGAGTTGAAGCATTTCGATATCGCTTGCTAAATGTGTATATACAACAAAATCGACTTTATACCTAAATATAAGATTACGGAATTCTTCTAAATGCACTGCCGTTAAGCCGCCATGGCTTTATATCAACTTCAATACGTTAAAGAAGGTTAATTAACTTAAATATGTTAAACTAATGATTTGAAGCATTTCGACATCGCTTGCTAAATGTGTATATACAACAAAATCGACATTATACCTAAATATAAGATAACGGAATTCTTCTACATGCACTGCCGTGATGCCGCCATGGCTTTATTCCAATTTCAGTTCGTTAAAGAAGGTTTATTAACTTAAATATGTTAAACTAATGAGTCGAAGCATCTCGATATCGATTGCTAAATGTGTATATACAACAAAATCGACATTATACCTAAATATAAGATAACGGAATTCTTCTACATGCACTGCCGTGATGCCGCCATGGCCTTATTCCAACTTCAGTTCGTTAAAGAAGGTTTATTAACTTAAATATGTTAAACTAATGAGTTGAAGCATCTCGACATCGATTGCTAAATGTGTATATACAACAAAATCGACTTTATACCTTGGCTAAATGAGCCTTAGTCGCCGCCCCACACCACACCTACACTCATCTCTAACACGCACACTCACCACACTCGCCTCGACATCACCACACTCCACATCAACACCACCCACACGCAAGAGGATCCACACATTCAAACACACACCACACCACTCCACATAAAAAGGGTCAGGCTATTCAGCAAGCAGTACAGATTCGACCATCGTGAAATCTACGTCGTTTTTCCGCCACCGCTACGCAGCGCTCCAGCTCGATCCACCTGCATACTTCGAAAGTCCGCTAGTGAAGTTTTATTAGAACTTAACATTGTGTTATATTAAGTGCACATATATTTGTTAAAAAAAAAAAAAAAAAAAGAGAAACCCACAAATCCAGGGTTGATTCGCTTGTAAGAAAACCCACAAGTAAAGCGTTACATTTAATACATTGTTACGAACCAAGTGTGAATCCCGAGTTTTTTTATTTTAAAAGGAAAGAAAGCGATCAAGTGGTAAGTGAACCAGACATTGAGTGAAACATTGGTCCTTCGAGCCGCAAAGAGCGGCACTATTGAAAAAAAAAAAAAAGTGCGGTGAGATTAGCCTACAAAACTTGGTATTAAAAAATGTAAGTGAGGCTACACATACATACATACATATATACCAAAAAATTTAATGCAAGTTAAATTAAAGTGAAGTGGCAAATACTTACATACATACAAAAAAAAAAAAAACAAAAAACAAAGTGGAAAAACGGAAAACACGAAACGGTTCCCGACCGTTATATCAAAATCAAAAAAAAAAAAAACAAAAATAATAATTTTTATCAAAAATCAAAAAGGAAAACATATAAATATATAACAGTGTGACATATAAATATATAAATATACATATAAATACAAAAATACAATACTGTGCTGAACAACTAGACAAAAAATAAAAAAAAAAAAAAACCGGGCGCGAAAATTAATTTAACTTTAAAACGGGCGCGAAGCTTAAAAACAAACAAGAAAGGAAAACAGTGACTTCAAAGTGCAATAATTTTCAAAAAAAATTTTAAATAAATAAATAATAAAATTGATAATTGTGAAAATAAAGTATATCTACTAAAGACATCTGTACATAAGTACGAACCAAACAACAACCGGAATAGCAAAAAAGAGGAAAGGAAACCATCATCGGCAGCAACACAACAAAAGTTTGGAAGCCAAAAAACATAAAAAACGGAAGGAACCGGATCACAGGCATCGGCACCTTTATCTGCAGAAACATCCCTAGCCCCTTGAAGCGGCTCAAAGTGAGTTGTATCGACTCCACTTTTTATTTAAAAATTATATATTTCATATTTGTATGTTGGTTAACAGATACAGTTTATATAACGGGTGATTTTTTAAGAGCTTGATAACTTTTTAAAAAAAAAAAACGCATAAAATTTGCAAAATCTCATCGGTTCTTTATTTGAAACGTTAGATTGGTTCATGACATTTACTTTTTGAAGATAATTTCATTTAAATGTTGACCGCGGCTGCGTCTTAGGTGGTCCATTCGGAAAGTCCAATTTTGGGCAACTTTTTCGAGCATTTCGGCCGGAATAGCCCGAATTTCTTCGGAAATGTTGTCTTCCAAAGCTGGAATAGTTGCTGGCTTATTTCTGTAGACTTTAGACTTGACGTAGCCCCACAAAAAATAGTCTAAAGGCGTTAAATCGCATGATCTTGGTGGCCAACTTACGGGTCCATTTCTTGAGATGAATTGTTGTCCGAAGTTTTCCCTCAAAATGGCCATAGAATCGCGAGCTGTGTGGCATGTAGCGCCATCTTGTTGAAACCACATGTCAACCAAGTTCAGTTCTTCCATTTTTGGCAACAAAAAGTTTGTTAGCATCGAACGATAGCGATCGCCATTCACCGTAACGTTGCGTCCAACAGCATCTTTGAAAAAATACGGTCCAATGATTCCACCAGCGTACAAACCACACCAAACAGTGCATTTTTCGGGATGCATGGGCAGTTCTTGAACGGCTTCTGGTTGCTCTTCACCCCAAATGCGGCAATTTTGCTTATTTACGTAGCCATTCAACCAGAAATGAGCCTCATCGCTCATCGGACACGGACGCGAAACACATTTCGAACCGAACACTGATTTTGGTAATAAAATTCAATGATTTGCAAGCGTTGCTCGTTAGTAAGTCTATTCATGATGAAATGTCAAAGCATACTGAGCATCTTTCTCTTTGACACCATGTCTGACATCCCACGTGATCTGTCAAATACTACTGCATGAAAATCCTAACCTCAAAAAAATCACCCGTTACATAACAACTGTATTCAAGTCGGTTAACATTTTAAAAGAACGGTTGCTGCCAAACTGTTTCAACTTACGGTTAATGTCCGGGAAACCGAAGAACAGTTTGGTACACTATATATATTTGTACATCCACATATATGTATGAACAGTATATACTATAATATAATTATATATATACTGGCATATACATATCTAATACAAAAGGTCCTATTTACGCTTACCCTTGTGTATCCAAACACACAAATTTAAAAAAAAAAAAAAAATTTTTCAAGTATACACTTGACCCCGTTTTCCGGCAATACCCCTTATACTCCAAAAGTATAAGCAGGATTGCTTAAATAGTAAGCTTGGACAATTTCGATCCGTAAAAGAAAAAATAAAAGTCATAAAATACAACATACATATATGCAAATACTTATATTCATATTTTATATTTATTTATACATATATTGACATATAAGTACCAACCAAAGTTGGAAAACAACATACACACACATGTATGTATAAATAACAATTATAAAGTTCTGCAAGATTACATATGTTCTCATGTGTACTTAGAGTGCATACCTGCATCTAACCAATTTTCTTCTCCGCGCTATTCGTACGGCTAATAATATATATACATACACACGGCATACAATTTGCCTATGCCGCTATATACATACATATAACGTACATAGTGTACATAAATAAATTAAATTTTAACTTACAATTTAAATATTTCGAAAAAAAAAAAAAAATCGGTGCGGTAAATGCAACCGTAAAATCTTTTTACAATATATACGGCATATTAACATTTCATTTTATATTAGACATATATCCAAAGGCCAAATCGGCGTATTTTAAGCAATACCTCTTGTTCTTGCTAAAGCACAAGCAAGCAGGATTGCAAACGGAAGAAATCTTTTATATACAAAGGTCATTAACCCTTTTCTCTTTCTTTATTATCGCCCGTATACGCAATTATAAAAGAACGAGTGCGAAGCAATAAATAAGATCGAAAAAACAAGAACAAACTAATAGCACAACTATTAGAAATACGAAGAAATAAATAAAATAGAAAGAAACAAAACAAACTAATAGCACAACTATTAGGGATAACGAAAACGAAACACTTGCTCGTTAGTTCGGCCATTGCGTATACGGATACAACAATAATACAATATTATAATAAGGAAAACGAAACACTCGTTCGTTGGTTCCTAACATACGGATACAACAATAATACAATATTATAATAAGAAAAACGAAACACTCGTTCGTTGGTTCTTACCTTGCGTATACAACAAAAATATAAGATCATAATAAAGAAAACAAAATACGCGTTCGTTATTAGATACTGGTGTATACAACAAACATACAAACCGCGTATCTTAAAGATTCAAACGTATCTATTGCTACCATAATACACTGAGAGAAGTTTTTTCTGTCTCATATTTTCAATTTTTATCTATTATCTAAATGAACGGAGATTCTAAGGAATCTAAATCGATTCAATATCTAAAAGTACAAAAAATGATTTCTGAAGAAAAGAGCCCATGTACACCTGCTGAAGCTACACGCTCAAAGCAAGGTGCTACAAAGCAAAAAAAAATTAAAGACATTTCATATACTAAGTTTATTGCTGAGAGTGACAGTTTAATTCGATACTGCACTCGATTTTCATCTTCACCGATTCAGGACAATTCTGAATCGGTACTAGAAATCAAAAAAGAAAATCTAGGCAATTTCTGGACACGTCTCCAAGCTGCGTATGACGCAATTCTAGAATCTGACGAATCAGATCTTCCGGAAAATTTTAAATCCTCGGCTTGCTCCAAATACGAAAACTGCTTAGACCAGTACGAGGAAACGAGAGCTATGATCTCCGATCAATTGAGATTAATAAAAGCAATTGCACCTACTCCACAACCGAGAGTAGAGCTGCCTCCAATTCAAAGCCAAGAGGCGAGTTCCGGCATTCACCTTAAAGTGCCAGCTTGTGATACAGAAATATTTCACGGAGGTTATGAACAATGGCCGTCCTTCCGGGACATGTTTACGGCCGTGTACATAAACCATCCTAAATTATCACAAGCGCAAAAATTGTATCACCTCCGATATAAAACAAAAGGTCAAGCAGGCGTAATAGTCAAACAGTTCGCTCTTAATGACGAAAATTTCAATTATGCTTGGGAAGCTCTAAAAGCTCGTTACGAAAACGAAAGAATATTAGTCGACAAACAAGTCACAATATTAATGAATTTACCAAAGATTCAGAAAGAAACAAGTGAAGAATTTATAAAACTTCAATCCACTGTTTCAAATTGCTTGTCGGTTCTAGCGACACAAAATATTCCCACACACAATTGGGACCCCATACTAGTAAATATATGCTCCGCGGCACTACCGGAAAAATCTTTGCTTCTGTGGGAGCAATCGCTCTCATCACGAAGAAAATGCCCAACGTGGCAACAAATGAAAGATTTCTTAACTGCTCAATATGAAATTGCGGAAAGGGTAGATAAAAAAATGGTCAGAACTAAAAACGTTCAACAAGACCTAAATCGAAGTTTTATTAGACCCCAAGCTAGTAACAACCACAATTTAAATAGAAGCTTCTTTAAAAATCAAACGTTCACATCCGAACAATACAAACAAACGTCATGCGAACTGTGTAAAGGAGGGCACAAGCTAAAAGCTTGCGAAAAGTTTAAAAAACTTAATATCAATGAAAGGAACAACTTTGTCAGAGCAAAAAGACTCTGTACAAACTGCTTGTCCCACTCACATAATCTCAATAATTGCGAAAGCAAATTCAATTGCGTATATTGCCACAAGAGGCATCATTCAATGTTGCATTTCAATAACTTTCCTAGCACACCCCAAAGTAGCGCTTTCTCCAAAAGAGCCACGGGTTTAGTTGCAACCGCAACTCCCGAAACACAAAATCCCGAAATTTGCCAAGAGACACCATGTTGCTCAAAGGCCTTAAAAACACAAACGCTTCACAGCGAGAACCAAAGTAGGGTACTACTACCCACAGCAGTTATCTCCATCGAACACCGAGGAGAACTTTTCAAATTGAGAGCCCTAATAGACCAAGGATCACAACGATCATTCATAGCGTCTAGGGCACAAAATAGGCTAAAACTGCCAACAAAACATGCCAATTATGAAATTACGGGAATGGGTGGAAGAGTAGTACAAAACTCAAATAAAATCTGCCCCATTACCCTAATTTCCCCCCAAGCGGATAAGCGCATTCAAGCAGAAGCTATAGTCTTACCGCAACTTACGAACATGCTGCCAAGCTATCATATAAATAGCAAGCATTGGCAAAAGGTTACACACCTAAAGCTAGCAGATCCTAACTGCAACACCCCCGCTCAAATAGATCTTCTATTAGGCAGCGACCTTATTCCTCAAATTATTCTAGAAGGGGTTGAGAAAATTTCAAACACCCTTCTAGCACAAAATACTATATTCGGTTGGATACTAAGTGGACTAGTAACAGAACCAGTTACCGCCATGACAACTCAAGTGGAAGAGATATCCAATGAATTCCTTAATTCACAATTAAGGAAATTTTGGGAATTAGAAGAACTCCCCCCCATTACCATTACAACGCCAGAAGATCAGTATTGTGAAGACTTTTACAAAGCCACAACTACTAGATCAAGAAATGGTCGGTATGTCGTACGACTACCATTTAAACAACAATTTCCAGATACACTCGCCATAGGTCACTCTCGCACCTCTGCAATACAGCAGTTTCTAAGTATGGAAAAAAACCTACTTAGAAAGGGTGAGCTCAAACAACATTATGATGGTGTCTTAGAAGAATACCTCCATTTAGATCACATGGAGGAAGTAAGCCCATGCGAAAAAATCATAAAAGGCAAATATCACTCATTCTACTTGCCACACCATGCAGTAGTTAAGCCTGACAAAAAAACAACAAAAGTTAGAGTTGTCTTTAATGCCTCCAGATGCACTAGCTCGGGGAATTCGCTCAACGATATTCTATTCACGGGCCCCACACTCCAACCAGATTTAATGCTCCTCATACTAAATTGGCGTATATACAAATACGTTTTCAATGGGGATGTTGAAAAAATGTATCGACAAATAGTCGTACACAAAGATGATCAGGATTTTCAACGAATTATTTTCCGAAAATCTCCCAATAGTCCATTACGCGACTTTAAATTAAAAACAGTTACCTTTGGCGTAAACTGTGCCCCATACCTCGCCATTCGTACACTCCACGAACTGGCAGAAGACACAAAGTCAGAATTTCCTCTGGCAACACAAGTCTTAAAAACACATACGTATGTAGACGATATCCTGTCTGGGAGCCACAGCCTCTCACAAGCATACGAGTCCTTATCACAAGTGATAAAGGCCCTCAACACCGCAGGGTTTCCTCTAAAAAAGATCACAGCTAATCACCCAAGTATCTTAAAAAATATACCAAACGATAACAAATTGGATTCTAATTTCCTTATATTTGAAAAGGAAAGTATAACAAAAACACTGGGCATCCAATGGAATGCGATATCGGACCAGTTCTCATACACGACAGAGTCCATAACCGCATTATCCGCCATAACAAAGAGGCAAATTTTATCCTCAATGGCAAAATTTTTTGACCCCGCAGGATGGCTTGCGTCAATTATGATACAAGCGAAAATCCTGATTCAAGAATTATGGCTAGACGGAACAGACTGGGACGAACAAGTGAAACCTCTTCGCTTAGAGAAGTGGTCCCGGTTTGCTAATAATCTAAAAGACATCTCGCAGATACAAATTCCACGGTGGGTAAATTACTCCCCCGAATACAAAGTGGAACTACACGGCTTCTGCGATGCCTCTGAAAAGGCATATTGTGCCACGATCTATGTGCGCGCACAAAGCGACACCGCAACCACAAGCCACCTACTAGCCGCAAAAGCAAAAGTAGCACCTCTAAAAACGATAAGTCTACCACGACTTGAACTCTGTGGCGCTCTGCTACTAGCCAAGCTGGTTTCCATAGTGCAGACCCACATGAACATGACCAAATGCAAATTATATCTATGGTCCGATTCCGAAATCGTTCTAGCCTGGTTAGAAAAGCCACCACACTCGTGGAAAACATATATTTCTAATCGAACCTCTCAAATACTTGACCTAGTAGGAGCAGCCACATGGCGACACGTAGCCAGTGCCGACAATCCTGCTGATCTAGGTACAAGAGGGTGCAAACCCCTGGATCTTGCCACCACCACGCTCTGGTGGAATGGCCCCCGATGGTTAACCGAATCCTCAGATTCTTGGCCACAATCGACAATGCGCAACATAATCGCCCCAGAGAGTCGAAAAATCGACACCTATCATACAATAGTGGATGATAATGAAATCCTTGAACGATTTTCATCGTTCCCCCGAGCCCTCAGAGTTGTCGCATATATGCTCAAATTCATTGAGCAACTTAAACTTAAAGTTAAAGGAGTAACTTACACTCATTGCGATACATTGACGCACCAGGACTTACAAAAGGCAAAGGTCGCGCTTATCGCCTCAACCCAAACGCGCTACTTCAGTCGCGACATATCGTTACTAAGAGAATCGAAGCCAATTGACAAAAAGAGCTCACTCCTAGTACTAAACCCATTTTTAGACACGAAAGGTCTGCTTCGTGCCAATGGTCGGCTCGCTAATTCAAGCCTGACTTACAACGAACGCCACCCCATCATAATACCTGAGAAGTCTCCTTTTGCCACATTACTCCTGAATTACATCCACATATTAATGTTGCACGCCGAACAGCGCCTCATGCAACACATGGTACGCCAAGAGTATTATATTCCCCGTCTTAAGCCCCAGATCAAAAAATGCATTTTCATGTGCAAAATCTGCACTATGCATAAGCAAAAAATGCGAACTCAGATTATGGCAGCACTTCCACCTGAACGCTGCAATTTCGCTCCGCCTTTCACGACCACAGGTGTCGATTTTGCTGGGCCCTTTCAAATAAAGGCGTCCATGCTAAGATCTCCCACTCTCATGAAAGGCTATGTGGCTGTCTTTGTATGTTTCACGACAAAGGCAGTTCACCTTGAGCTGTGTACTAATCTGACGACGGAGGCTTTTCTCGCGGCATTTGCTCGTTTCGTCGCTCGACGTGGCTTCCCCTCCAAAATCATGAGCGATAATGGCAAAACATTCATAGGAGCCCAACGAGCCACAGAAAAACAGTTTGTGGATTTCTTAACACAAGTGTCCCCTGATATCGTACAAAAGTACGCCCCTCAAGGTATCAATTGGCAATTTATACCTCCAAGCGCTCCTCATATGGGTGGTTTATGGGAATCAGCTGTAAAGAGCTTCAAATCTCATTTCAAGAAGCTAGCCGGCAGCTATAAATTTAACTATGAAGAATTCACGACATTATTAGCTAAAATTGAAGCCGTTCTCAACTCACGGCCGCTCACAGTACTATCACAAGATCCCTCCGACTTCACAGCCCTAACTCCAGGGCATTTCTTAAAAGGAGCACCCATTCTGGCCACACCTGAGCCAGGCGTGGAGTCGCTTTCCTTATTAAATAGATGGGAAAGAATTAAAATTCTCCATCATAATTTCAGTAGCCGATGGAAAGAGGACTATATAAAGGACCTCCACAAGAGGTACCGGTGGAAAAATACAGAAAATGCGCCAAAAGTTGGAGATTGTGTCCTGATTCACGACGATTGCCTGCCACCTACCGAATGGCGGCTGGGCCGCATAGAGAAGCTTTATCCAGGCTCCGACGGTCATATTCGCGTAGTCGATCTCCGTACGCAATCCGGAAAGCTAACAAGACCGCTCGTCAAACTATGCTTCTTACCGATCGCCGATAACCGCGAAACAAAAACCGATAAACCGCTTAAATAAACCGAATAGAAAAACAAATAAAATAAAAATTTATATAAATACGTATACATATATATATTTAAAATACCACACAAATGTAGTCGATTAATCTAACGACTCACTCATGCCGCATAACGTGGCAGCCATGCTCATATGTCCTATATGCAACCAAATCCTAATTGAAATAACCCTCTTTCAAACAGGTCAATATGGATGTAGACATGCCAGCAGCCCCGACACCAACCACTCGTTCGGCTGTCAATGTGCCACGCCAGGCGGCTGCCCCAGTTGCGGCTGCTCCAGTTGCAGCGCCCCGAACAACCACACCAACGGCGCCTCGGAATGGAAGGGTAGCATTGCCGCCAACACCCGCGCTTGTCGTCGACCCACAACGCCGTAGATGTCCCCTATGCCGTCGACCCCACCGGCTGCCACAATGTGTCATCTTTAAGGGGTTACCGCCTCAACAACGCCAGTTGGTCGTGCAGGCGCACGGCCATTGTCTGAATTGCCTGACGCCGGTCCACCAAACTCACGAGTGTACGTCGGGCAATCTGTGCCAAATGTGTATGCGCCCGCATCACACTATGTTGCATCGTACACCTCGAAATGGCACCAGCCAACCTCCTGCCGGCCGCAACCGCGGCGCAGTACAACGACCGCCATTAAGCCGGGATGCACGGCCCCGTCGAACCATAGGGCCATCATCATCCCGTGCCCGGCGTCCACATAATGGGGCGTCCACACGACGCCAGCAACAACGACCGCGTCCGCGCCACACCTCAGGCCTCAGCAGCGTCGTAGCCACTCTGCAGCAGCTTCAGAGGATTCTAGGCTGAAATATTCGCCTAGGGGGGCCGGGATGGCTAAATGAGCCTTAGTCGCCGCCCCACACCACACCTACACTCATCTCTAACACGCACACTCACCACACTCGCCTCGACATCACCACACTCCACATCAACACCACCCACACGCAAGAGGATCCACACATTCAAACACACACCACACCACTCCACATAAAAAGGGTCAGGCTATTCAGCAAGCAGTACAGATTCGACCATCGTGAAATCTACGTCGTTTTTCCGCCACCGCTACGCAGCGCTCCAGCTCGATCCACCTGCATACTTCGAAAGTCCGCTAGTGAAGTTTTATTAGAACTTAACATTGTGTTATATTAAGTGCACATATATTTGTTAAAAAAAAAAAAAAAAAAAGAGAAACCCACAAATCCAGGGTTGATTCGCTTGTAAGAAAACCCACAAGTAAAGCGTTACATTTAATACATTGTTACGAACCAAGTGTGAATCCCGAGTTTTTTTATTTTAAAAGGAAAGAAAGCGATCAAGTGGTAAGTGAACCAGACATTGAGTGAAACATACCTAAATATAAGATTACGGAATTCTTCTAAATGCACTGCCGTTATGCCGCCATGGCTTTATATCAACTTCAATACGTTAAAGAAGGTTAATTAACTTAAATATGATAAACTAATGATTTGAAGCATTTCGATATCGCCTGTTAAATGTGTATATACAAGAAAATCGACTTTATACCTAAATATAAGATAACGGAATTCTTCTACATGCACTGCCGTTATGCCGCCATGGCTTTTTGCTAACTTCAGTTCGTTAAAGAAGGTTTATTAACTTAAATATGTTAAACGAATGAGTTGAAGCATTTCGATATCGCTTGCTAAATGTGTATATACAACAAAATCAACTTTATACCTAAATATGAGATAACGGAATTCTTTTAAATACACTGCCGTTATGCCGTTAAGGCTTTATGTAGAATTCAGTAAGATAGAGAGGGTTAATTAACTTAAATATGTTAAACTAATGATTTTGAGCAATTCGGTATCGCTTGCTAAATGTGTATATACAAGAAAATCGAATTTATACCTAAATATAAGATAACGGAATTCTTCTGAATGCACTGCAGTTATACCCTTAAGGCTTTATGTAGACTTCAGTGCGTTAAAGAACGTTTATTAACTTAGATATGTTAAAGTAATGATTTGAAGCATTTCGATATCGCCTGTTAAATGTGTATATACAAGAAAATCGACTTTATACCTAAATATAAGATAATGGAATTCTTCTACATGCACTGCCGTTATGCCGCCATGGATTTATGCCAACTTCAGTTTGTTAAAGAAGGTTTATTAACTTAAATATATTAAAGTAATGAGTTGAAGCATCTCGATATCGATTGCTAAATGTGCATATACAACAAAATCGACTTTATACCTAAATATAAGATTACGGAATTCTTCCAAATGCACTGCCGTTATACCGTTATGGCTTTATGTAAACTTCAGTAAGATAAAGAAGGTTAATTAACTTAAATATGTTAACTTAAATATGTTAAGCTAATGACTTGAAGCATTTCGTTATCGATTGCTAAATGCGTATATACAACAAAATCGACTTTATACCTAAATATAAGATTACGGAACTCTTCCAAATGTACTGCCGATATGCCGTTAAAGCTTTTGTAGCCTTCAGTAAGACAAAGAGAATTAATTAACTTAAATATGTTAAACTTATGATTTGAAGCATTTCGATATACAAGAAAATCGACTTTATACCTAAATATAAGATTACGGAATTCTTCTAAATGCACTGCCGTTATACCGTTAAGGCGTTATGTAGACTTCAGTAAGCTAAAAAATGTTTTTTAACTTATAATGTTAAACAAATGATTTGAAGCATTTCGATATCGATAGCTCAATATGTATATACAAAAAAATCGACTTTATACCAAATATAAGATTACGGAATTCTTCTACATCCACTGCCGTTATGCCAACTTCAGATCGTTAAAGAAGGTTTACTAACTTAAATATGTTAAGCTAATGAGTTGAAGCATCTCGATATCGATTGCTAAATGTATATATACAACAAAATCGACTTTATACCTAAATATAAGATTACGGAATTCTTCTAAATGCAGTGCCGTTATGCCGCCATGGCTTTATATCAACTTCAATACGTTAAAGAAGGTTAATTAACTTAAATATGTTAAACTAATGATTTGAAGCATTTCGATATCGCTTGCTAAATTTTTATATACAAGAAAATCGACTTCATACCTAAGTATAAGATTACGGAATTCTTCCAAATGCACTGCCGTTATGCTGCCATGGCTTTATATCAACTTCAATACGTTAAAGAAGGTTAATTAACTTAAATATGTTAAACTAATGAGTTGAAGCATTTCGATTGCTAAATGTGTATAAATGCACTGCCCTTATACCGTTAAGGCTTTATGTAGACTTCAGTAAGCTAAAAAACGTTTATTAACTTAATATGTTAAACTAATGAGTTGAAGCATCTCGATAACGATTGCTAAATGTGTATATACAACAAAATCGACTTTATACCTTAATATAAGATTACGGAATTCTTCCCAAGGCACTGCCGTTATACCGTTATGGCTTTATGTAAACTTCAGTAAGATAAAGAAGGTTAATTAACTTAAATATGTTAAACTAATGATTTGAAGCATTTCGTTATCGATTGCTAAATGTGTATATAAAAGAAAATCGACTTTATACCTAAATATAAGATTACGGAATTCTTCTAAATGCACTGCCGTTATCCCGCCATGGCTTTAAATCAACTTCAATACGTTAAAGAAGGTTAATTAACTTAAATATGTTAAACTAATGATTTGATGCAATTCGGTATCGCTTGCTAAATGTGTATAGACAAGAAAATCGAATTTATACCTAAATATAACATAACGGAATTCTTCTGAATGCACTGCCGTTATACCCTTAAGGCTTTATGTAGACTTCAGTGCGTTAAAGAACGTTTATTAACTTTGATATGTTAAACTAATGATTTGAAGCATTTCGATATCGATTGCTAAATGTGTGTATACAAGAAAATCGACTTTATACCTAAATATAAGATAATGGAATTCTTCTACATGCACTACCGTTATGCCGCCATGGATTTATGCCAACTTCAGTTTGTTAAAGAAGGTTTATTAACTTAAATATGTTAAACTAATGAATTGAAGCATCTCGATATCGATTGCTAAATGTGTATATACAACAAAATCGACTTTATACCTAAATAGAAGTTTACGGAATTCTTCCAAATGCACTGCCGTTATACCGTTATGGCTTTATGTAAACTTCAGTAAGATAAAGAAGGTTAATTAACTTAAATATGTTAACTTAAATATGTTAAACTAATGACTTGAAGCATTTCGTTATCGATTGCTAAATGGATATATACAACAAAATCGTCTTTATACCTAAATATAAGATTTCGGAACTCTTCCAAATGCACTGCCGTTATGCCGTTAAAGCTTTTGTAGACTTCAGTAAGACAAATAGGATTAATTAACTTAAATATGTTAAACTTATGATTTGAAGCATTTCGATATCGATTGCTAAATGTGTATATACAAAAAAATCGACTTTATACCTAAATATAAGATTACGGAATTCTTCTAAATGCACTGCCGTTATACCGTTAAGGCGTTATGTAGACTTCAGTAAGCTAAAAAATGTTTTTTAACTTATAATGTTAAACAAATGATTTGAAGCATTTCGATATCGATAGCTCAATGTGTATATACAAGAAAATCGACTTTATACCAAAATATAAGATTACAGAATTCTTCTACATCCACTGCCGTTATGCCAACTTCAGATCGTTAAAGAAGGTTTACTAACTTAAATATGTTAAGCTAATGAGTTGAAGCATCTCGATATCGATTGCTAAATGTGTATATACAACAAAATCGACTTTATACCTAAATATAAGATTACGGAATTCTTCTAAATGCAGTGCCGTTATGCCGCCATGGCTATATATCAACTTCAATACGTTAAAGAAGGTTAAATAACTTAAATATGTTAAACTAATGATTTGAAGCATTTCGATATCGCTTGCTAAATTTTTATATACAAGAAAATCGACTTCATACCTAAATATAAGATTACGGAATTCTTCCAAATGCAGTGCCGTTATGCCGCCATGGCTTTATATCAACTTCAATACGTTAAAGAAGGTTAATTAACTTAAATATGTTAAACTAATGAGTTGAAGCATTTCGATATCGCTTGCTAAATGTGTATATACAACAAAATCGACTTTATACCTAAATATAAGATTACGGAATTCTTCTAAATGCACTGCCGTTAAGCCGCCATGGCTTTATATCAACTTCAATACGTTAAAGAAGGTTAATTAACTTAAATATGTTAAACTAATGATTTGAAGCATTTCGACATCGCTTGCTAAATGTGTATATACAACAAAATCGACATTATACCTAAATATAAGATAACGGAATTCTTCTACATGCACTGCCGTGATGCCGCCATGGCTTTATTCCAATTTCAGTTCGTTAAAAAAGGTTTATTAATTTAAATATGTTAAACTAATAAGTCGAAGCATCTCGATATCGATTGCTAAATGTGTATATACAACAAAATCGACATTATACCTAAATATAAGATAACGGAATTCTTCTACATGCACTGCCGTGATGCCGCCATGGCCTTATTCCAACTTCAGTTCGTTAAAGAAGGTTTATTAACTTAAATATGTTAAACTAATGAGTTGAAGCATCTCGACATCGATTGCTAAATGTGTATATACAACAAAATCGACTTTATACCTAAATATAAGATTACGGAATTCTTCTAAATGCACTGCCGTTATGCCGCCATGGCTTTATATCAACTTCAATACGTTAAAGAAGGTTAATTAACTTAAATATGATAAACTAATGATTTGAAGCATTTTGATATCGCCTGTTAAATGTGTATATACAAGAAAATCGACTTTATACCTAAATATAAGATAACGGAATTCTTCTACATGCACTGCCGTTATGCCGCCATGGCTTTTTGCTAACTTCAGTTCGTTAAAGAAGGTTTATTAACTTAAATATGTTAAACGAATGAGTTGAAGCATTTCGATATCGCTTGCTAAATGTGTATATACAACAAAATCAACTTTATACCTAAATATGAGATAACGGAATTCTTTTAAATACACTGCCGTTATGCCGTTAAGGCTTTATGTAGAATTCAGTAAGATAGAGAGGGTTAATTAACTTAAATATGTTAAACTAATGATTTGAAGCAATTCGGTATCGCTTGCTAAATGTGTATATACAAGAAAATCGAATTTATACCTAAATATAAGATAACGGAATTCTTCTGAATGCACTGCAGTTATAC